>JAJJMA010159572.1:48964-60122 GCA_023529015.1 Papaver nudicaule | reverse complement strand
CACGACCGCCTTGCCGTCCATCTTCAGAACCTTCTCCGTTGCCTCCACTTGGACCTTCATCTTGTTGCCGACTCCTCTTGGTCCTTTTTGGGGCCTCTTCCCAAGTTGATACCTCACCTTTTCCAATGATCTTCTCAAAATCATCTTTGAACTTCAGTTGTTCTTCCTTCGTTGCTCCTCCTTTCTTGCAACTGATTTTTTCCCCAAATTTCTTCAACAAAGCGGTTCCCTTAGTGTACTAATACCATTAAAATCATTAACAATATTAGTTACCATAGTTCGACATTTAAACAAAAAAACATACAAAATCAATGGATAAAACTTACCATGTACTTGGCCAACTTTTTCCATTCTGCCGCAGTCGAGGGAACCTTCTCATTATCCATGGCAGCCTGCCTCTCAGCTTGCGCAATCCTCTCAGCTTCCGCATTCCTCTCAGCTTCCTCTGCATCCCAAATTTGTTGTTGATCCCAGTTAACGACCAAAGGATGAGCTTGTTGAGCATACCAATCCGCATATCCACCCCCCTGCTCATCCTCATTCATAGAAATTCTCATAACAGCATCTTCTTCATAACCCTCAACATCCATGATATCCAAAATTTTAATTCGGTTACCATCAATATTCTTCCAGAGTTCGTAGGCTAGTTCGGGATCATAATTGGGCTCCCATTTACTAAAACTGTTAAGGGTTCCGGTAGTTTTACCTGTAATCGGCAGCAACCTAAACTTATAATCTCTCTCCTTCGGGACAGTTTGTATTAGGCCCATTTGACGTAGAATCCACCTTGGGTCGTACACAACACATCCTCCTGGAAACCGAATTGGTCCATAAAAGGTTGAAATTGATGGCGGTTCCGGTTCAAAGTCAAAATTGTCGATTTGCTTCCTCATTTCCACCAATTTTTGTTGCTTGTCCCTTTCCTTCGGTTTGTCGAAAACCCATTTAGTCGCGGTAGGCATACCTTCCGCCCAGAATGGGTTTTCGTTGCTTTTCTTAGGGTCCTCCTGCTTTGGAACCAAGCTTTGGAAATGATCATAAATAAAAGCCTACACACACAAAACCATATAACATAAACCCCCAGATGAAGTTCGAAGATTAAAACAAGAAACAGATTCAGTTTCGGCTCAATAAAGTATCAAACAGTATTAACCGAAACAGTTTCGGCTCTATAGCATTAAAAAACTTATGAGCCGAGACGGTTTCGGCTTTTCAATGAAATTTTTTATCAGAGCCGAAAAGGTGTCGGCTTGGAAAAGAGAAAGAGTATGTGAGCCGAAACTGCTTCTGTGCATGAATTAAACTTTGATGGTTTGTCGCAGATTACCTGGAATAAGGTGAAGTTTCCCCTTAGGTTAACTGTGTTGCGTCTGGAAGCAACTGAAAGACCATCGAGAAGATATGCAAGAGTAGCCGTCCCCCAAGCGTAGTTGCTTGTATCCCCCAAATTGGTTAACCATTGCAGATAATGTGCGCTCACCTTATTTCCCGTGTTGTCAGGAAATATATAAGCGCCGATAGTGTACAGCAAGTACGCACCTGCACGGTGAGTGATTTCAGCAGGGGTGAAGGGGGGCAAGGGATTCAGATGTCCATCTCTTTCTTCTTCTTCTCCTCACTTCTTGGTTCCTCCGAACTCCTCCTTCAAACGAAGCAATTTGAACTTGGCCGTCTTCTTGATCGGCTTCTTGACCGTCTTCTTTACTCCTTCTTTTGGGGTTTTTTGGTTCTCTGCAAAGGCGATTTCGAACTCCTCCTCGCACTTGTCTGTAGACCAACCCAGAATCGTATTGGCCAAAGCATACAGTTGCTTCCAATCCTTCACATAATATGAGGCACACGGGTCCAGTCCAGTAACCGCAAGACCGAGAATCTTCTCTGGATAATCTGCGGGGAAACCCAATTCATATTTGGGAAACTGAAAGGTCAACGTCTCTGGTTGGAACCTCTCAGCCACAACGGAGCATGTAGCCATATCGTACTCTTCCTGTCTATTAATGACCGCTTCATACAAACCAGATTGTCTTACGATCCTTTGGATAGGTTCGATCTCCTCCTCTAGCTTCCAGACAGCGGCGCTCTGATTTCCTAAAAGGCGAACCGCATCTTTATGATTCTACAAACATCATCGGTTTAAGTAATCCAATACGACGTAATTAACGAGAAGAAGAAAAAAAAAACAAGTTTAGACAAATACCTTCATTCGGTAGATAACGAACGCCCAAGAATCCTTATACCCAATGAGCACTTGTCCACCATCTGGAGGAAGACCGATGTCCGGTTCGTCATCTTGAACAAGGAACTTATCGGCCGAAGGAAGATGTGTACCTCGCACTCTTTCTTTTTTACCTCCCTCTTCATCACCTCCTCGACCTTCATCACCTTCTTCTACAGGAGTAGGAACTTTTTTGCTTGCCTTATGTTTTACGCGAGCATGCTTCTTTCCTTTTCCAATGAGCTCGTTCATCTTCGTAAACAGGTTCCTCTTCGCTTTCCTCCTCTCTAGCAACTCTTCTTGGCATGTCCTCTGTTGGTTCACGGATGATGACAAGCCCCACAGACTGAATGTATGCCCGCAACAACTCTTCGTCCCCAGCAGGTGCTTTTTTCTTATTCCTTTTCGAAGCCGTTATTTTTTTGGTGCCGACTCGGGGATCCATTGACTGTGCATTAGTAGGAGTAACCTCCCCTCTCCTGCTGTGGTACCATAAAATCGATGATTGATACAAAACAATGAAATTTGGAACCAAAACAACAACTAAGTGTGTGACACAGAGTAAGTTTTGGAGCCGAGACCAATAAAACTAAATGGCAGCTAACCCATATGTTTCGGTCCATACAAAAAAAATAATAATTTGGGTCGAGACAACCAGGCCCACGTGGCACCTAAACTCATGGTCTCGGCCCAGAAATATTACAAATTTTCTGAGTCGAGATGTTCTTCAGTTGCAGAGAAGAACATCAGTCTCGGCTCAGAAAATTTTGAATTTTTATGAGCCGAGACAGTTTCGGCTCTATAGATCTATACTATTTTTGTGAGCCGAGACAGTTTCGGCTGTAGATCTAAACTAATTTTGTGAGCGGAGACTCATTCTGTGTTCGGAAAACGAAGAGGAAATCATCGATTCTAACCATTTCTATCAATCAAACTCAAATAAATCATCAGGGGTTTGTGTAAAATACCTTCTCATACGCATAGCAGGGTCTGGTTCCGGTGTTTCTTCTCCTTGTTCGTCGATTTGTTGTTGTTCGAGTTGATTTGATGAAGAACCCGCATTCGGATTGCTGGGTAGATTAGTGAATTTGATGTGGGGTTTTTTCGGAGCAGCATTTTTCGGAGGCATTTTATCGACGAAGAAATTTTTCGTTAATCGTCGATGAATTCGTCGATTAACCGAGGAAAAAAACGAGAACGATGAAAGTTTCGGCTTTCTTTGTCTGAGAGAAGAAGAAGAAGAAAAAGAAGAAGAAGAAGAAGAAGAAGAAGTAGTAGTGGTTTTGTTTAGGTGTAGTGGTTTCGGTTATGATATTTAATAGTTGAAATTAAAATTAGGATTAGTGGGGTAATTTAGACCTTTCACGCTATTTTGTCTTATGCTGGGAGGACTACGAATTAGTGGGGAGGTCCAAAAACCCGCTTCTAAATGAAGAGCGCTAATGATATATGTACCGCCGAGATGATCTCCCACAAAATCCCGTGTGAAACATCTCGGCGGGTGGACCCGCTGATGGGACCCGTTCAGCCGAAATCTAAACTCACGCCAGCCGTTAGATCTGTGAGCGGGATTTTTTGGGAGATTCTCGGCGGTCAGTATAGTTGCCGAATGAAGAGAGTACTTGATTGACTAGAGAAAGGTTGTTGTCGCACCCTGTCTTTATATTAATTAATGTTCTCTATATTTTAAGCGAAAACAAACATTATTGGCAGAAAGTAAAAGCAAAAGACGCGATATGGTGACCCGACCAGCGTTACAAATAAGACCTGGTCTATCCATTCCGGAGGCTTTTTCAGCTTTCTTTGGCGTTCCAAGAAAAAGAAAGAGAGTGATTCTTCGTTTTTCTACGTGGCAAAAAAATATTATTCAAATGGACAACGTGAGAGACAACTTCTTCTTTCACAACCTTTGATAGCTATCATACGAAGACAAATAAATATATTTGAAAAGAACAACATGCCACTTGCATCAGGTGTCCTGTAAACCTGTAGGGATTGACCTGTTTTCGACAGAGAGAGGAGGCAATTCCGACATGGGTGATCAATTGCCCATCCTTGGATTTAAATAATTTTTTACTTCAATTTGAAAACCAAAATATATGTTCCCATGTAAAGTGCATCAGACTTGGCGAGCACCAGATCAACAAACTAACAGATAAGAATACGTATGTTTGTGAGAGGGAAATAGCTATACTAGACTAGAGGATGAGCTGTTTTGTTTGTTTGGTTAGTTGGTTGTTAACGTAAACAGGCTAAGGGGTGATGAGATGGACTTGTGTGCTTAAAGAGACAAACAGCGGTTGGAATTGGAAAGGTCAAAAGGTGGCGCAAGTCAATGGGTATGAAATGTTCTTCTCTGTTTCTTTAATCACTTTTTAAATATTCAAACTTTTTTTTGGATGAACCAATCAATATATTTAAGACACGAAATCATTGATTGTTGTATTATGCTTCATTGCTTTGTTTGCTTCTAACAGGTTTTTGAAGAAGAAGTTGGTGAATCTTTGTCTCTTCATTCTTCTTCTTCTTCTGATACCCCCCCACCGGGTCTTTGATCCTTTGGTATAAATTGGGAAGCGAAATTTTTTCATTTTTGGTGGTGATTTTGGTGGTGGTATAAGCAAAAATCAATATCCTGAACCCTAAATGGCTGTGAGTCTCTCTATTTCTCTTTTGTGGGTTTCTTTTTTTTTTTTTTTTGTGTGGGGGGTTGAGAATTATGATGTGTATAAGCAAAATTCAATACATTTTTTTTCATGTCTGAATTTCTTTGGTTTCTGTCATATATCTTAATTCTTTGGTCATCTATATCTGAGGTGCATGTGGAATTTAATTGAATGATTTGTTGATGATGATGAGAAAACTGAGGAAAAGGGTGTTTATAATTGTGGTTTTGTTATTGAATTGTGTATGACTTTAATTGATGCAATTAGAACCTGAAGAGCATTTTAGGTTCGGGTTTTATGGAATAAGTTAGCCCAGGCTGGCATGCTGTCCTTTCAATCTTAGGTTGGTAAAAGAAGAAAAGTTTCCAGGTCTATATGGATTTCATCTGCTCAAGTATTTTCTTTCTTGGGCGAGTAATCTGGACTAGTTTTTCTTCGGTTCGATGATGCTAGGTTTCGCAGTTTGACATTACGCATTCTTTGCTGTTCATAAACCAAATTAAGCCCAGCCTTTCATAGAGTTATAAAATAAGAGTAGAAAACAGGCATTGACAATGATTTGACACCCATAGATTGAAAGAGTTTGTTTTAGTACTCTTCTAGAAGGTAATGTACATGTTCAGTTGTTTCTTAGATTGTAGTGAAAGTGATGCAATGCGACTCATTGTGTATTGGATAAGTGACAATGTTTGAAGTAGTTCAATTACAAATTAGAGAACCAATTGCGCTAGCGGCTTTATGTAACCATGTTCTTTTGTTTTCCTATTTCGATTATCACGTTAGCTCTAGGTTTATGTGAAACTGATTTTATCTAGAGTGGAAACGCAATGCGCTATCATTTTCTTAATGACTTTCTTCTGTAACAAAAGAAAAGCTCATGGCGTTGTTCTCTTTTGGCAGAATCGTTCACATGTGCCTCAATTCGGCAACTGGGGAAATGGAGAAAATGTCCTTTACACTGCTTATTTCGATAATGCAAGGAAAGGTAAAAATGGAAAGATAATGAATCCAAATGATCCTAACGAAAACCCTGGGGCTTTTCCTCCTCAAGCACAACAACCGCAAATGAAGTCTAATTCTTCTCGAAGTAGACCTGAATCAGTGGTGCAAGAAAGTAGGGGAGCAGCAAGGCCCCAAAACGACAACCTGTCAACTAGAGCAAATGAGTACGGAGGCAGACAAAATGATCAGCCATCACGGCCGAATCCTGTAGTTCGTGGACCCCCAGCTGCTGATTCATATAATAAACAGTCTAGTACTGATCGTGGTGCAAATTCCAGGGATAACTCTAGAAGGCCAACCGTTCCACAAAACAATGGGTCTGAACGTGCCAGAATCGAACAATCTCCGCAGCACCAATATCAGGCCAACGTTGGAGGCAGAGCAGGTGTGGCGGCTTCTCCCTCATGGGAAAATAAACCGTCTGGAAACAACAATGGCTCAACTCAAAACAGACGACCAGTAATTATCTTCCTGATCCTCTGTTTGTGCATTATTTACTTTAATCCTACATATTTTTGTTTTGTGCATGTCGAAATCTGCTTGAGGGGGTAGATTGGCTTTCAAATTATTGACCAAATGTCAGCTAAGAAAGCCTGACTGCCTATGAGATAACTAAAGAACATATACACTGCCTTCAAATGCCTGACAATTCCTGATTCTGACAAACATGATGCATTTTTAATATGACAGCAACAGAGAGCTGCAACCGTGCTACCAAAATTTGGTGATTGGGATGAGAAGAACCCCAATGCAGGTGCTGGATATACACAAATCTTCAATGTCGTGCGGGAAGAGAAAAAACAAATTGCTGCAAACGTGAATACCCCACAACAAGAGACTGCTCCCATCCATGGAAAGCATAGACATGACGCTAAGGTATTGTTTGAACTGCTCACAAAAATTTCTTTGTAGTTGCTTGCTTGTGCCCAGTTTTTGGTTTTTGGATTGCGCTTGGTCCCTTTGAGATCTAAACTAGATTATGGTTTTCTTTGGTTTTGTTCTCTATTTTCAGATGGCTTGCTGCTTTCTCTGAGAAGCCTGTCTATAAGGGAGATTGTCTCAAAACCAAGTTACTGTCTAGAAGTACATCTTTACTTGGCAGGTTATTTCTGGAGATGATAAATGTAAAGTTTTGTGAAAAAGTTCTCTGTTTTACTTTTCCTGTATGTATCTGTCTTTTCCGTTATTGTGATCGTATTTGTCCCAAGGAGTAAAACAATAACGAACCTTATTCTTTGAATTGTTTGTAATTTATAAAGTTGCTCTTTCTTGGAGATAGCATGTAGTACAATATCTTGTTCAATTTAACCAAGGTCACATCATCTCTTCATAGCAGTATCTTGTTCGAGTTTCCACTTCATCGTGTCGTAATAGCATTGCAAGTGTTTCGCCAATGACTAAATCATGGACACCAAAAATGAATGGCTCAGAAATAACTTTTATGCTAGTTGGCATTCTACTGATATTTTTGTGTTAGGGTTCTAGACCAACAATACTGGAAAAAAGACTCTCAATGTAACCAGAACCCTAAGATATACCCTTTGATTGGGGCTTAATCACGAGTTATATGAATAATGTAAGAAGAAGAAGGAGAATTTGAGAAGGAAAAGAAGAAGAAGTTGAGAAGAATAGAGTTGTATTATTTCTTATCCTTAACAAACCTTCAGAGGCAGTATATATAACTGCAAATACTTACGATACAAGAAAATACTAGCTATAGAGTTTTAACTAAACAAGGAAATCGAATTGCGTTAAAAATAGAGAAGCTATAAAAGTAAACTAGTCTAGCTAAGTGTTGGCACCACAACATCCCTCCTTGCTTGAAAACTGCATTGTCCTCAAGCCTGAAATTCTGGAAATCGAAGGATAATATCATCTGCATCTTCCCAAGTTGCTTCTTCTGCTGAATGATCCATACATTTGACTAACCACTTGGTGCCCGCATAGTTACCTTTCTTGAACATCTTGCGCTCCAAAATGGCCTCTGGTTCCCATTTATCATAATCAATGATAAAAGGTAATACCTGCTCAACATAAATAGTTGATCCCAGTTTTAGTTTCAACTGCGAGACATGAAACACATGATGAATACGACTTGCTGGTGGTAACTCCAATCTATATGTTACTGAACAAATTCTTTCGAGAATGCGAAAAGGACCATATAATCGTGGAGATAGTTTGGAAAATGATTGGTTTGCTACTGTCTTCTGTCTATATGGTTGTAAATGAAGATAAACCCCATCACCAACTGAAAATTCTCTTTATGTACGAAAAACATCAGTGTAAGCTTTCATTCTAGCTTGAGCATCACATAAATGTGATTTTAGTAGTTTGAGTGTATGTTCCCTTGCCTTCAAATTCAAATCAACATCATGCACAGAAGTAGACCCTGGAAGGTAAGCTGAAATTGTTGGTGGAGGACGATTGTAGAGAGCTTCGTAAGGAGTCATGTTAATGGCTGAGTCATGACTCGTATTGTACCACCATTCTGCCCATGGTAACCATTTAGACCACTCAGTAGGTTTCATACCATCAAAACATCTCAAATAACACTCTAGTGTTCTATTAGTGACTTCTGTTTGACCATCAGACTGTGGATGGTACGCTGAGCTACGACAGAGTCTTGTATTTTGTAGAGAAAAGTAAGCTTCCCAGAAGTTGCTTATGAATATGGTGTCTCGATCACTGACTATACTTCTTGGCATCCCATGAAGACAAACAATCCCTCTTACAAATATTTCTGCAACTGAGCTAGCTGAATATGGATGGGTGAGAGCTATAAAGTGTGCATACTTGGTTAAACGATCCACTACTACCAAAATTGAATTTTACGATTTGAGGATGGCAATCCATCGATAAAATCCATTTATATGTATATCCCGTTGATACTAATTTTCCTATATCATACATCAACCAATGATAAGTAAGATAGTAATAACAACGATTAAATGTCTAGCCTTAGTCCTGCAACACCTCGGATATAACCACGGGGGTGGAGATATCACTTGAAGTATCTAAACTCTACTGGCGTCCTCAACCATCACAATACGCAATAGAAGATGCAGAACGGAGTCAGCAGTTTTTCCAGCATATGTTTTATGATGGTACTAATTATATGAAACCTTCAACATCACTCATTCCAATGCTATTTACGGGTAAGTAGCAAGTTCCATGAGTACACTATCGTGTAATGATGATGTTTAGGTGATCTTCATGTGGGAGAGATCAAATCTTTTAGACCAATCAACGCTAAAGTAGTATATAACACACTGATATAACGAGGTTCAGCACATTATATGCCTACATCCTCGGGCAAAGACAATGATGCCATTAATATTCATACTTTTCTCCCTTACAATTCTCTGGTGGACTATTGGATAGTGAACATTCTTTCAGCGTATCCACCTAAAATTTACTCGACCCCTTCTCTCTCAGTGGAGTGGGGTATTTATAGTAGTTTGTGGAGTTAATTCGTTTTTGCTACCTTCGGTTTCTTCTTTCTTCGATGTTCCTCGTATACAGCTGGATGTCTTCCACCGCCTCAATTATCCACCCGGTGATCGACACGTCTCCTGTGGAGTCTATCTTTGTTGTCTTACTTCTTCGATGTTCTCGATGTGCTTGTTCTTATCCTTTGATGACTCATCGCCGCTTGAGTAACCGCTGGGTGATCGACATGTTTCCCTATCCCTACGTCGTAGTATAGGTTTGGGAGGCAACAGCTTCAACACGCGTCCTTCATGCTCAGACCTAGCTAGTGTAGGCTCATCATATCCTTCGGTTCCCGTCATACCTCGTGACGAGGTAACGTGCGTTGGGAATGGATTTGGTAGTTCGTTTTCATCTTTATATCGTACCTTCAAGTCGCGAGAGAGTGACACGTGGCCATCGATATTTTGGTATTAACATATCCACACATCACTAGGTATAGGAAGAGGATATAACGACCCAGGTGGTGCTAGAGCTTCAATTTTATTTCGTTGACACACATCACAATCAGCAATAAAGGTCTTCACTGAACACTTCGTACCTTTCCAATAGAAATTATGCTGCAAACGTTTATAAGTTCTCAAAATCCTGAATGACCCCTAATAGGATTTGAATGGAACTCCTGCAGAAGTTTGGTACACCATGCAAAAGTTGATGCCACTACAATACGACCTTTGTAGCGTAAAACTCCATTAACATAAGAGAAATTGGGTTTGCAATTAGGGGTATCAATGAGTTGTTGAATACGAATACTTAGCTCAGCGTCATTATGGCATTCTTGAATAATCTCATTGACTCCAGAAAAAATTGGTGCAGTAAGGCTAAAGTTAGAGCCTGTGTTGCGAGACAAAGCATTAGCTGCAACGTTGTCTTTGCCAGGACGAAAAATAATCTCGTAATCGTAACCCAATAGTTTCGAGACCCACTTCTACTGCTCCATAGAAGAAAGATTTTGATCCAAAAAATACTTTAGGCTTTTATGATCAGTATATATCTTGAAGTGTCTACCCAGTAAATATGGTCGCCACTTTTGGATTGCAGAAACAATTGCAAGCATTTCCTTATTATAAACAGAAAGATTCAGGTTTTTTCCAGCTAAAGCTTTGCTATAATAAGCAATGGATCGACCAAATTGCATTAATACAACTCCTAAACCATTGCCAGATGCATCGCACTCAAGATAGAACTCCTTTGAAAAATCTAGAAGTACTAAAACCGGTGTTGTAGTGAGAGCATGTTGAAGCGATTTAAATGCAGCAGTAGCATTATCATTCCAGACAAATGCATCGTCCCTTAGTAGTTGAGTTAGTGGTGCACTAAGCTTGCCAAAATCCTTAACAAACTTACGATTATGGCCGGCTAAACCCAAAAAAGCACGCAGTTCTTTATTTGTCGTAGGAATAGGCCATGATAATATGCATTGAATCTTATCTTGTTCAACTGAGACTTCTTCAGAAGAAATCACATGACCTAGATATCCAATTGAACGCTGTGCAAAAGTGCATTTAGAATCCTTGACGAATAGCTGATTAGATCGTAATAGTTTAAACACCAAAGACAAGTGCTGAAGATGCTCATTCATGTTATTACTGTAAACTAATATGTCGTCGAAGAAAACTAACACAAACCTGCGTAAATAAGGCCTGAAGATGTGATTCATAAGACCTTGAAAAGTTGTTGGTGCATTTGAGAGACCAAAAGGCATAACAAGAAACTCGTAATTGAAAAAGGAGGGGTATCGAAATACTACCAACTTTTCGTTTTGGCTCGTGAGTCTTATGGTTTA
>JAJJMA010159572.1:1220-48954 GCA_023529015.1 Papaver nudicaule | reverse complement strand
AGTAGGCTAAATCAAGAATTGAGTTTTGACACCTAAAACTGACAACTAGCTTGACATACCAACGCTAGTGGGTTTGACCGGACAATGCCCTAACAGTAATGACCATCATGAGTTCTAAAAGCTATTTTAGGAATGTCTTCTTTGTGTACTCGTATCTGATGATAACTTGATCGTAAATCCAGTTTGGAAATACACTTGCACCATGCAATTCATCCAACAACTCATCCACCATTGGAATTGGGAAACGATCCTTGATGGTTAGCTTATTTTAATGCATCCACACACATATGCCAAGAACCATCCTTCTTACGTACCATCAATATTGGGGAAGAGTAAGGACTAGAACTAGGCCTGATCAAACCAGCCTGTTTTAATTCAGACATTATTTTTTCGATCTCATCTTTCTGAAAATGTGGATAGCGATAAGGTCTCACATTAACAGGTGCAGATCCTGGAGCTAGAGAAATACGATGATTTTGTAATCTTTCAGGAGACAACGATGTTGGAGTCTTAAAAATATTTGTATAATCTAAGAGTAGCTTTTGAATCTCAGGTGGAATAACCACTGCAGTTGTAATTGAAGTAGTTAATGCAGACATGTGTAATAAAACAACAAAATTTTCTCGGCATAATAAATGCTGCATGGGCAGAGAATCTAGTAGCATCACAGAAGAAGAGTCATTACCAAGTACCAACCAAGAAAGAATCTCTAAAGTATTCACACACATGGAACCGAACAAAATATAAACGACAAAGTGCATATAAAATATAAGGGAAACTTGTTATATACTCCCTCTATCCCACATTATTTGAGTTACTAACTTTAAAATCTTGTCCCATATTAATTGAGCTACTAACTTTAAAATGTTGTCCCACGTTACTTTAGTTATTCCAAATAAATATGTCATAATCATGGTACAAGAGATATGTATAATTTCGTAATCACGTTTGTACTTGTTACGTATATGTTTTAAAATACTTTTCAACGATATAAAGAATACAAATATACATGGTATAATTTAAGAGATATGTCATTTCTAAATTTTACTACAGAGTATTTCTATAAGGATATAATTGAAAAAAAAAACATAAAATATTATTCTCTCTCCTCTTTGCCTTAATAATTCTGCAAAATTGAGATAACTCCAGTAATGGAAAAGCTGAGGCTAGAACCATTAGAGTTGTTTAGTTTGTCTGCTTCAAAAAAAAATAAAATGTTGTGCATCAAAACTAAAGCACCAATCCCTGAGTCCCTGCAAAAACCAATCTCTTTAAGGAGCTGGAAGAGACAAGTCCGTGCTGGTTATGAACTTCCTTATGGTTCTGCTACTTCATATGCTAGCAACAAAAGAGTTGTATCCCCTATAGATTGTGACCCTCCATCCAAGATTTCCAACACAAATTCTTCTCCACAGGTTCTGGCAACTTCTCCTGAAAAGTTGCAGGGGCAATGTTGATACAATCGTGGAATTGCCGTGGTCTGGGGAATGATGCGACAATTTATACCCTAAACTCATTCCTACGTGCTTGCACTCCGTCAATTTTATTTTTGTTAGAAACTCGCCTTAATGATAGAAATAATAAACGTATTTGCAATTTACTGAACTTCAGATATTTACACTTTGTATTTGCTCGTGGTAGAAGCAGTGGTTGCTCTTTCTCTGGAAGGATAATGTCAATTTGGTGGTGCAATCCTTTACACCAAATATGATTCACTGTATAATAGCTAGCCAGCTGAGCACTCCTCAATGGGAGCTTCTATGTGTTTACGGACAGCCAGCTCACAATTTGAGAGATACATTCTGGTCAGGTATTTCTGCTAGTTGCTACTATTACTAGTCCATGATGTATGATAGGTGACCTTAATGTCCTTATGCATGCACATGAAAAACATGGGGGGTCAAGTAACACAGATATAAGTTATAATGCTTTTAAAGAGTTTATATTAGACAAGGATGTGTTAGATTAAGGCTATGCAGGGCCTGCATTTACATGGACTAATGGGGCTATTAGGAATGCACCCATTTTGGAAAGGATAGATAGAGTACTTACTGACTCTAACTGGAGGTGTATGTTTTCGGATGCTGCGGTGCTACATTTACCGAGAATATACAGTGATCATGCCCCGAGTTTGTTGAACACAATGAGAAAAGCTCCAATGTGTAGAAGACAGTACAAATTCGAGTTTTTTTGGACTGAACATCCGCAGTTTCTAGAGGAAATCCAACGGGGATGGGATTCTTCAAGTGGCAGTATTACTGATCGACTTCAACAACTGGGCACTGACTTAACAAAGTGGAGTAAGAACAACTTTGGTCATCTCACGCGAGAGTTAGAAAACGAGAAACAAAAGCTACTGGAAGTGCAGTCGCAAGCACATCTCTATGATACTAGAGAAGAAGAGAATGATATTCTGGAGAAAATAAATACCTTAATAAAGTTTTGGGAACAACGGAACAAAGCCAACTGGATCCCCTCAAATGATAAGAACACCAAGACCTTTCACCTCTCCGCTACATACAGAAAAAGCAAAAACACTATCATTGCTCTTAAAGACGAAGAGGGTAATTGGGTATCAGAATATGATTCTATTAAATCTATGCTTGTATCTCACTTTCATAGTATTTTCTCGAGAGATACATCTGTCACGGCTAACTTCAGTGGTCTAGATTGCAATAATTTTATTTCGCAGGATGATTGTCGAATGTTGGAGGTTGTTTCTACGACGGAAGAGGTATACTCTACAATTAAGAAGATTGGATCCCTAAAAGCTACGGGACTGGATGGATATCCCTCCATATTCTACAAGAAATGCTGGCCTATAATTGGACCTGGAATCACTGAGCTTATCCAAGAGTGTTTCAGATTTGCTTATCTACCACCATGTACAAATTATACTCATTTAACTCTGGTCCCTAAAGTTAAGCATCCATCAACGCCTTCGGACTACAAGCCTATTGCCCTATGTAATGTTCTATACAAGATAATCACCAAGATCCTTACTTCTAGGCTAGCCATTCCTAAACAACCTCATCGACCAAACCCAATCAGCGTTCATTCCCGGGAGACAGATACTTGATAATATTGTAGTGGCGAAAGAACTATTTCATTCCATGAATAACTCTACTTCAATTTTAGGATCCTTTGCACTAAAACTCGACATGAGTAAAGCATACGATAGGGTAGATTGGGGTTTTCTTAGTCAGGTGTTGGTTAGTTTTGGAATCATAGGTAATGCGCATAACTTAATTATGAATTGTGTTTCCAGTACTTCCTTCTCAGTAATGATTAATGGACACCCGAAAGGGTTCTTTTTATGAGAAAGAGGCATCAGACAAGGTTGCCCTCTTTTTCCCTGTCTATTCATTCTCTGTTCTCACTCTTTATCTAGTCTAATGCATAGCATGGAGAGGCAAGGACTATATGCAGGTTACAAATTGAATAGGTGGGTTCCAGCTGTATCTCATATCATGTTCGCAGACGATGTTATGTTATTTGAGTGCTCAACAATACAACTATTAATGTGATTATATCCATTCTCCAGTAGTATCACGCTTTGTCAGGTCAGCTTGTGAATTATAGCAAGTCTTTTATCCATTTTAGCAAGACCGTTCCACAAGATATGCAAGAGGAAGTGAAAGCGTTGCTGGGGGTTAGGGGTATGGGATTAAAAGAAAAGTATTTGGGAATTATGATTAGACAGCAGGGTAAAGTGTGTTCTCATCATCATTTCCTGGTGGATAAGTTCGAAAGCAAGCTCTCTGGGTGGAAACAAAACTGCCTAAACCCGGCTGGTTGAACAACTTTAATCCAAGGTGTTCTAAGTCTTATCCCGGTGTATTATATGGCTACTACTGCCATTCCCAAGGGCATTACAAACAAACTGACAGAAATCATTAGGAATTTATGGTGGGGCATGCAAATGAGCAGCGGAAGATGCACTATTTACGTTGGGATTGGTTTATAACTAGTAAGGAGAAAGGGGGCTTAGGACTTAGAGATTTGGATGACCTCAACAAGGCTCTTCTAGCCAAACTCTCATGGAGATTTCTGCAACAAGGTGATGCGCTATGGTGTAGGATTCTACGGGCAAAGTACCTAAGGGAGGGGTCATTTTGGACTGTTAAAAAGCCCCAGCAGTGTTCATCTACATGGAGTGCCATGTTGGATGTCAGAGACTCTCTGAAAGAGGGATGCATCTGGTTGGTGGGAGGGGGATCTAGCATAAGGATATGGACATACCCATGGATTCCTTCTCTGCCAAATTGCACTTTACAGGCGGATTTAGGGGTGCAGCAACAGGTTCAATGGGTTAGTGATTTAATGAAACCAGGTAGAGCTGGGTGGGACGAGGTATTGATACGGAACTTGTTTGATCCTTTTGTGGCTAACCAAATATTGCAGGTGTTTATCAATTATGCTGAACATGACAAGTTAATCTGGAAAAACACAACTCATGGGGATTACACTGCTCAATCTTTCCATAAGTTGCAGGTCGCAAACTTGGGTGAATCGTCTACTATGAACGATACCACTGTGCCTTAGAGGAAGTTCTGGTCTCTGCGAAAGCTAGCTCTAAGGATACACACATTCATGTGGAGGGTGCTCTATAATGGCATTGGTGTTAGGCAGAAAGTTGCTAGAGTCCTGGAGCATTTTCAATCGGACCGTGTATCATATAATGCAGCTGAAGAGAGTGTCGAGCATCTCTTCCTTCATTGCCACACTTCACAGACCATCCTGTTTGCATGCCCACTCGGCTTAAAGCTACAAAATCCCTATAATACCACTGTTAAGGATCTCATTCTTGGTTGGCTTCGTATGAATGATGATTATTATGCGTTTAACCTAGGTGCTTGTATGTTTTGGGCAATCTGGAGAGCTAGGAATGAACTTATTTTTGAGAAGAAGAACATAGATGTGCAGGCAGTAATAAGTCATGGGCTCTATTGGTTCAATACTTTCTACGGTTTTGAACCTGACGGCAACCAAGCTTTGTTCCCTACAGTTCCTATCTCGGTATCAAATATTTGTGAGCAATGGATACCTCCTTCAACGGGTACTGTTAGCATAACAGTGGACGCGGCTTGGAGTGTCAGGGGTGCAGTTGTTGCAGTGGTTGCAAGAGACTACAGGGCAAGTTCATTGCAGCAACAACTGGAATAGGTGATGGTTTTAGTCCCTTAACAGCTGAAGCTTCAGGTTTCCTATTAGCTACTTGTTTCGCGTTGGAAATGCAGTTCACTAGAGTTATAGTCGAAGGAGATGCGCAAAAAGTATTTACTGCAATACATGGTACTGCCGCTAAGGTTCAATGGAGAATTCTACGTTACATTTCACAAATAAAGCAGAAGGTTAACTCATTTGTAGAGATCGATTTCAAGTTCATTCCGCGAGACGCCAATGAAGTGACTCATCAACTCGCTAAGTACGCCTTTAGGCACAATATCTACCAGGGGTTGGATATCTTCCCAACCCCCATCTTGCATTGTTTCTCAACTCCAGCTAGAAGAAGTTCAAGAATCCGTTAGTTACTTTTCGATGTAAGTTTTATTTATAGTCTTTGTTTTCTGTTTTTCTGGGCTTCTGTCATGCCCTCAATAAAAAAATTTTAAAAAAAAACCTTTCTGTTTTAAATAGTTACTTTTCGATGTACCTTTTTGGTGTGCTTGCTTTTACCACCTTAGGGGAGTTGGATAATGACACGGTGGAGTTTCTGAAGAGATTGCGCAATTATATGGCTAGCCATGATGTGAATGTCGTAGTAGGGGATTTTCTGTTTCATAGGATTGGAATTGTACTTCAAAAAGGGATTGGAGCCCAGCTTGTTGTCAGGCTTCCATCTAAATCTTGTAATCCTATTGACTCTGATTCAGATTCAGATTAATACTACTGCCTCCGTTCCAATTTAGTTGATGGGTTTGGTTTTTAGACACTCGCTTTACACTTTTAAAATTGGTATTTTTTCATAAATTTTTTAACAACATCTAAGCATTTTATCTTCTACGTTACATTTCCAAACACAAATGCAATAGTTTTGTTCAAAAAATTGTGAAAAAATACCAATTTTAGCAAGTGTAAGGCAAGTGTCTAAAAACCAAATCCATCAACTAAATTGGAACGGAGGAAGTATATGTTTTTTTTTTAAAGTAAAGCAAAACAAAATGGATAGGAAGGCAATGGAATTTTAAGTTGGCAGGTTAGTATCAAATTCCTTAGTTGTCAATTATACATAATTTATCAAATTTCAATTTTATTACATAATCCGCCAATAAATAAAACTGTCCACTAACTATTTAAACTCATCAAACTGAAAATTTTGTATTTGCATAATTGGCGAGGAGATAAGATAAATTAAGCTGCCAAAGTAGAAGGCGCGACTATATCCCGAAGACAAGTAATTGTCTTTGTGTAGGCAACCGCGCCTATATTATCATCAACTACTCTGCTAAAAATAGGAGCAGTCAGTATCTGACTTTCAGTATCGTAACAAGCCAATCCTTCCCTGTGTTTCAAATAAATCTTCTTACTTCGTGTGCATAAGGGTTTGATGTCAATGTCTTCAAGATTATTAACGCATTTCGTATCAAAGTTACAACTCTTAATCCAAATAGATCTTTTCTCGACACAATCCTTCTGCATCTTCCACATACGTACCACTCCACTAGAGATATCATGCGCCACAAGACAAAGACTGTTATCTAGTTCGACCAAGAGCGTTGAGTAAATTCCATCTGCCTTCTGATATTCATCGGGTTCAGGAATCAATTTGAACGTCTCAGCTGCAACATCGAAACACAAAATTGTTTGATCTTGGGAAGCGTGCCAATATATTGATCCTTCAACAAACACTGGTTCGGGCCGCATCTCGGGGTCTCCTATATGCGGGTGAGGAAAGCTGGGTTGGTGTTGGATTCTTCTCCATGACATGGTGTTACCCAACTCTAAGACCTCACACTCCAATGCAGAGTTCGGAAGACATCGTTTCAATTGTACCACTTTGTATACATTATTTTTTGCGTCAAAACCAAATCCGCATGCACTTGCCTCCTCTTTTTCTTCTTCAATCCAAGGTTTGGGAAGCGTCAATACTTCTTTGGTAATTGGGTTCAACATAAGCAAAGGAAACTCCATATGAAAACATAGCAAACCACGGCAGGAAGTCAGTTTCGATATCCGGTCCGTGGGCACCTCTACTGTAATCTTGTCAGTTTTAGTGACCAGATTATTACAAGGCACGTCTTCGTATTCCCACAATCTGTTAAGAATTGTCAGATAGTATTTTTGAATATAATCTGAATCATACATGAAAACGATACCAACAGATTGATTATTTGCTTTTTGATGATCATAATGTTGTTTGACGAAATTGGGGTCTTTGATTAATGAATACCAATCCTTGCATACACTCTTGAATCTCCCTAAAGATTCTGCGGGACTTCTTAAGAGTATTTCATAGATGAGTTGTAGAGGAAGATCTTTCACAATCCGAAGAAATCCCTGGTAATAGGTTGATAATGATTATTGTCTATCTTGACAGTTGCTTAACCAATACGAATTCATCTTTGGAATATTTAGAAAAAAAATTTTTGACGCAACAACTGACAAGGGATGTGACCTGCGTCCTGTACTGTGCGGCTATATATAGGCTCCACTCAAATTCTACAATCCAAGTTCCGAAAGGAACCCTGCTGATTTCCTTATATAGCCTCGTTTTCTTTTAAGACTATGATGGGCCCAACTTTAGAATTTTCAGATTCGCACAACTACGATGGGCGCAACTTTAGAATTTTCAGATTCCGGGCGAGTGCCATGACAGCCAATTTCTCTATTTTGTTCCGAGTTTCGCCATATACTTGTAATAGCATTGCAAATCGCTTTGAGCCCTACGTAAATTCTGCGCCCCTCCCTGCCACGGAATTACGTAATTGCCATTGCTATGAAATGTCTAAGTTATCCCTCAATTAGCACTAGAAATTACTAGTATACCCTTTAACTAATTAACCTATATATTCTTAATCCTATCCCTAAAACAAAAGAAAAAAACTTCTCTTCACCAAAACAAAACTTCTATTCTTCTTCTCTAAAACCAAAACAACAAAATTTGTCTCGAAATCATCGAAACTCGTCGATTTAGGAAAATTAATCGCCGTGCGTCCTATATAACATGGTGAGGACGAAAACAAAGGCTGGAAATCGATCCAAACATCCAGAATCACCATCAGATCCGTATGAACCCACTCTTGCCCAAGTTCAACTTCAAAATCGAATCGAGCGTGAAAAAGACGAAATGGCCGCGATTCGAAGGTAATTTCGCAAACCCATTTTATCATATTTGATTATTATGGTGTGTGATTGAATGATTATGTTGTTTCCATGGATGAATCGAGAGATTTAGTCGAAAAAACGCACTTTCAAAGCCACATTCGGCCCCTAAAAAAACCTAGAATAGGGGTCGAATGCTCCATTTTCCCTGAGAATGAAAAACAGTTCGGCCCCTATTCTAGTTTTTTTTTAGGGGCCGAATGTGGATTCGGCCTATATTTTTTCTTTTCTTTTTGGAGCCTAATGTGAGATCGGCCCCTAAATGAAACTACAAATAGGGGCCGAATGTGGGAGGTTTTTTAGCACTCAATCAAAACATTTTTTATTGTTATAAGTGTTTGACCATTATATGGCTGACCACCATTGGTTAGCCGCACTTCCAAATATACGTGGTATTATGCATTGTGTTGCATACTTACCTTTTGACAAGTAGCACTAACAGGTGTCTTATGGTAGTGGTAATTATCCCTACCCGTAAGAACTATATATACCCTTAAGTGTACAACACAACTCCACTTCTTAATCTCCATTTAATATAACGTAGTGCTATTCGCTTTCTTTAATATCGTAAGTAAAGCGAGCATCCATACCAATCGTCGTGTGTGTAATCGATTAGTATAGCATGGTACCTAAGCTATCACTGAAGTTGTTTGAATCGATGAATTAATACGATAAAAACATTATATTGATGATTTTGTTTTTGTTATAATGTTTTGTTTTCATTCGGTGCAGGTGAAAACAGTTTGATTGGAAAAGTTGTTGCTGATCATAGCACAAGTATAAATTTCATGTACTTTGCTAAGTAAGAGTACTCTTTTGACATGCATCAACAGTTAGATTAATTTTCTTAAATTTTTGTTGAATAGAGAGAACCTATAAATCTGATGCAGTTAATATTTTTGATTCTAAAGCTTTTTAGTAGATACTTGTCCATCTGTTATTATACTGTGTCATTTGTTGCTGATCTAGTGAAATTGATGAGGAGGACAAGTTGCAGGGAGATTTCACTGCCAAGAAGATGTATACAAAGTCTATGGAGATGTACCCAGACTGTTCTTTCCATCGGTTATTGGGTGGTAAACATAAACCGCCGAAAATCTCCTTCATTGTGTGGGCAGGGCTGCAGGATTCGTTGATGACTGTGTGAAAGGATTAGAATTGAAACACTGGAGATTCTTTTGTAACTGCTGCTGATAGAATTGTTCTGCTCTTGCATTTCTTGCATCTCTTGCTGATGATGGTGCTGCTGATGAACTTCCCAGTTATTAGAGTTACCGAAAGCACCACCGTTTTGAACAGAACTAGGATCATGAACTAGAACTAGGATCATAGAATGTCGTTAAAAGAAGCAAATAAAGGCAGATGTGCTTCTAACCACCTTTAGAGTTGAAAGGATTATATATCGGTTCTGTTCATAATCCGAAATTGCTGTTACTTTTGTCTATCACAAGTTGTAAGTGGCACATTTTTAATGATTGGTTTGATTATACTGTATGGAATTAAATTAAATTGTGTACATTTATATGTATTCTTTCTAAATAAAGTTTGAGTTGAAAAATGAAGTTCTGTATTATCATAAGAGGGAAAAATAACCTGCTATGCCCTTCTTATTTCGAAATAGGAGGGGCAAAACAGGTCATTTCATCTAAACATTCGGGCCGAATCCACATTCGACCTAAAAAAAAAAAATTTAGGGGCCGAATATGCATTCGGCCCCTATTTCCATATATACGTTAGGGGTCGAATATGCATTCGACCCCTATTGTTGGGATGGGTTACAGGCCGAATGTTACACTGTCCTCCCCTACTATGCACACCTCAACATTCGGCTCATATTCATGTTTATCGTGAGGGCCGAATGCTAATTCGGCCCCTATTTTCATATACACGTTAGGGGCCGAATGCACATTCGGCCCCTATTTTCATATACACGTTAGGGACCGAATATGCATTCGGCCCCTATTTCCATATACACGTTATGGGCCGAATGCATATTCGGCCCCTATTTACATATACACGTTAGGGGCCGAATGTTATCCTCTTTACCTACACATACCAACCATAAATTATTTCAATATTCGGCCCCTAAAATGAAATTATCGTGAAGGCCGAATGTACATTCGGCCCTAAAAAAAGGATTTAGGGGCCGAATTGTTCTTCGTGTTCTTGAGCAATGGTGCATTCGGCCCCTATTCTGGGTTTTTTGGGAGCCGAATAAAGTTCTGAAAATGCTTTTTTTCATCTAAATCACTCGATTCAACACTCCAATCAACACCATACATCATACAAACACAATAATCAACAACTAGGATAAAATGGGTTTACAAAATTACCTTTGAATCCCCAAAAAAAAAATCCTCTTTTTCTTCTCTCTAAACCCAAAAATCTGATTTTTCTCTCTCCAAAATTAATCTAAACACCTAATATATACTTAACTCTAATCTTATTATTAACTTTAATATAATAATTAGGACTAATCATATGAGGGGTAGTTTGGTATTTAAAAAAGTTGGAAAACTAATTGGGGGACCAAAATGACTAAAGAGAGGTACCAAAGGAGGGTAGGTAGAATTTTCGGGTGGCTCAAAGCACCCTTCTTCTCCTGCTCCCCCCTGCACACGTTCACTCAGGGCCTCAGGCCCACTTTACAGTTTTAACGTCACTTCCTTGTAATCGACAAATTAAGGCCCATTCTTTGGTTATTTTGTAGCTGTGGTCAATGATTTCGTTCTCCGGTCAGTCCCCGAATGTGATCGTTTAGTCCCCATCCCTTCTGCTTCCCCTCAGTATCGCCCTTCCACTCATTATTTCGTTCAAGCTTAGAGTTTCTCTAATGGCTTTTGTGGGGAGAAAAAATATTTAATTCATATCGGATACACAACTATTTTATAAAAAACCATTTGCAACCCATAATTGTGGGAATGATGTAGCTAATATTTTTGAGGACATCCTCTATGTGAACCTCTAATTTTAGAGCCTTGCTATTATAAGGGCAAGGTTTTTTTGAATAAGGCGAACACTAAAGACCAAAATAGGGTTATAATGAAGTAATTTCAAAAACTCCATGTCCACCATAATTAGGATTAAAGATTGTAACTGGGATTAGCAAATTAGATTTTTTTTTTTCGAATGAAAAAGGGTTATATTAAGAATGAAAATTATGTACAATGCCTAAGAAGAATTATCACACTGTTTATATGTGAATAATGTCTTCCCAGTTGAAAAGAATCTGGTTTACAGCAAATTAGATTATTGATTATCAAGAATATTAGATTATTAATTAGAAAATCATCCTAAGATTAGATAGTTAGCCATTATCACCACCACCACCTCCATTATCACCACCACCGTCTCCATTTCCACAACCACCGACGCCTCCAATTCCACCACCGCCGCCACTATTTGTAGTTGTGTTTTCAAAAATGTTCAAACATGATTCTCAAAGCTCAAAACAATTATGGGAAGACTTATTTGAATGTTAAATTCGTCGAAAATCAACTCAATCCAATTGGTTCAGACCCATAATCGTCAAACATAAAACTATGACGATTCCGTGTATCGTCTAGGTAATATGATGGTCCTTGACGACTCTGTGTGTAAAAACTGTACACAGAGTTGAACAATCTTCAAAGGTTTTTACAGTACCATGACGATTTATGTCTAAGAATTGGATCCGATATGCCCGAAAATACTGCTAAATCGTCAAACTATGTAATAAAATCTTGACGATCTAGCTTTGAGAAAAATCACCCCTCTGCCAAAAAAACAAGTTAAATCGTCACACTATGTAATAAAATATTGACGATTTAGCTTTGAGAAAAATCACCCCTCTGCCAAAAAAAAAACAAGTTAAATCGTAATGGCTTTTGCATAACTTACATGACGACTAAATTTTGTTATGCAAAAATCGTCATGATTTACAACATGACCATGACGAGTGTAGGTGTATCAACAGCTGTTTGAAAACAAGTTGTCAGAGTCGTCGTGGTTTGAACATAAACCATGAGAAATTTCTGGTTTTTATTTTTTAGTTTCAAACAATTTAGACATGTAAACTAACACAAATGAATCAAACAAAGTACGATTTACCAAATCCTATCATATCAATTGTCAGCAACAAACCGTTAAAAAAACAAACAAACTATTGTCAACCTAGCAAACGAAAAAATGTATCAAACACACCAAACCGACATAATATTCTTTCACCTACTAAAACCAAAGTGCGAAACGAAAAAAACTAAACCATATCAGTGTTGCTCCCATCGGCTTCACCTTCACCTTCACCACGCCCACGTCCACAGCCACACCCACGCCCACGTCCACAGCCACGCCCACGACCTCGTTTAGAAGTTTTTCCTTTCTCTTGAGTCTCTTAAGTGTCACTGGTTTCAACATGACTCCTCTTCGGGTTGCGTCGTAATTCCTCGAACATGTGCTCCGCCTCAGGCGTATAGATGTGCCTAACGTGTTGAGTATGCTGGTTCAGTTCAGCTTCGGTCAATCCCTTTCCTTTATCTGATCTCAAAGACAACCAGTTGAGGACATCTTTCAACCGCTCCTTCTATTATCATAAAAAAAATATATACATGAGTTAGATATTTGAGTAATCTAAGTATGAATCTTAAACAACTCAATTGCAAAATAATACTTACGCATAACTTGTACAACGAAGAATCATCATGGACGATATTACGCCCACGTCCACCACGGCCACGAGGGAGACTGACTTCCCCTTCCCCGCGTATCACTGTTGCATGCGTGAATGCACGGTACCATTCCAAGTATCGTCTTGTTCTCTGATGTCCAAGCACCACCGGATCCTATAAAAGATCTTCGTCTATCAAATTATCCATTCGTTCGTTCCAATGTTGGTTCAAGGGCTTTGGATCATAAACTACGTTAATACGCCCAATTTCAGCACTTGATATTTCATCATCCACTTTGAATTTCCCATAACCTCGTTTTCCAAATGGACGATCTTGAATATACCCGACTTGCCTCATTATTCTGCTCGGAGCGTACATTGTATGCCCAAGGGGGTGCCACAAAGGACCATTGTACATACAAATTTGTTCTCTTGGTGGTATCTTTCCCTTAATCATATCCTCCATGTAGGGGTCAAAAACTACCTCTTGTGCCTCCATGGTATCCAATCTATGACGAACAAAAAGGTACCAATTCTTCTTACCCTTCAGCTGATCCCCCGTGAAGATGTACCTCTTGCCTCTTGGTTGATCTGGTTCCCATTGGCCTTCCTTTAGCAGATCCTTCCACCTTTCATGCCTTGCCATCAGTTTCAGAAAGTGTTCATATATCCACACATGTGAAGAACATCAACTACACATAAACAACAGTCCATATATATATATATATATTACAGAATAGGTACGAACTTAAACCACCAAAAATCCATATATTACCTGCAGCAGAGACGTGTTGCAACTGAATTAAGTAAGTTTATGACGGGATACCTTTCTCAGCACCGTGTTCACGTCTGACACTATTGTGAAGGGTAAAACCCCTCGGGACACGTGTCTCACATCTAAGAAGCCTATCTACTCCAGAGGAACCAGTTACGAAGCCTCGGATGAAACCAAAGAGGAGCAAGACTAAGTGCGACCGAAGAAAAGACTTGGACGAAAGGGATTCAGACCGCATCGAGGGACCGACGCTCCAGAGTTAGCTTCGGAGCACCACCGAATAAACCGCCTTACTCGACAGGGACTGACACCACCACGATTGAGTCTTCTGTCTTTATTAGCTGTAAACCACACAAGCTCGGCCTATATAAGGCGAGCTTGGAGAACTTTGTAAGGGTTGGATTCGTTTGGGTAAAACCTAAGCAGCAAGAGTGGGATTAGGTCTGTATCTCCTCTGGCTCCTTAGGGCTGTAATCCATGTAGTTACAACATTGAAATACATTCTAGTCTTTATACATTTTAGCCTTTGATTACTGTTATTAGCATGTCTTCGGTATTGTTCTTACGGTCCTCGTACCATTGAATCTTGTTTAAGCAACTGTATGTATGAGTATATCTGATGGATGTGGTACCTCATGTACCTATGCAGATTTTTTACTCGTACAGTTTGGCGCTAGAAACAGGGAGTGATTAAAACAACTTAGGGTTTGCCTGTGTTTTTTGGGTTTTCAAATTTTTCATGTATTTCCTTATCTTTCAAAAAAGATCTTCAAAAGCTTGTTTTTTCAAAAAGAAGCTCCTGTACTTTAAACATCTAAAGAACCCTAAAAGCTTTAGCATGTTTAAGGATTTTACGAGCAAATCATCAGATGGTGAGGTCATCAACTAAGAGTTTCAAAGCCTTGGCGTGATGAAACCAATTACAAAAAGGGAAGCAGATTCTCATCTTGAAAAAACAGTGTATTAGTTGTACGAAAACAATTAAAGAAAAAGTATGTGTGAAACTTTATTTTAGGGTTTTCAAAATACCTGCTATATTTGGAAATAAACTTGCGTCAAGAAAACCATGGAGAAAGATGATTTGTTGCTAAAAGACAAAATATGCAGTTAGGGATATATCTAAAAGGAGAACTACGACCTACGTTAACGTTCGACTGACAAAACCGTTGCAGTGTACAGATTTACATGGCCGACATAGTACACTGCAGTAGCCGCCTTGGACCTCACGGGTTTTTTGTTTTTTGACAGGTTACAGCCAGGATGGCTACAAAATCTGACCAGGCTCCGAGGCAACGAGTAGGATCGTCGAAGCATGGGACTGGATCCTCAAGACAGCATTACACCAGATTCTCGACAAGTAAAGGGGTATCTCCCGAGGTGGCGGCTAGCACAGTTCAGCACAGAGAACTGGTAAATGAGGACGAAGTATTTCTAGAGGACTTAGGCCCCGAAGGAGAGGGATTTCCAGAGGCTGAAGAACCACCCCAACAGCAAATACAAGAAGAAAATGGGGGAAAACGAGGAAGAGGGGGACGAAGCGTCCGATCCTGATAATGACATGCCTGAGCGCCAGCCTACCGAAGAAAATACGGCGAGAGCTGCACGATTCAGAAAGTTAATTTTGAAAAACAAAAAAATAAAAAAGCTAAAAAAGCAGCTAGCCGAGGCAAACAAAAAGGTGGCAGAAAAATCAGCATCAAACTACAGAAGAGACAGCGAAGGACACTCTCGCCCAAACAACGTATCTCAGCCAAAGGAACACTCCGAATCCAAAACACACATCAAGACTAAAGGTGCCAGCAAAGGTCAAGGAATCACGGTATCAAGCAAAAGGACCAAGCCTCCAGCGTACACGAAGGAAAGCATACAAATGCTCAGCGAAGGCAACCAAACGAAGAAGGATGCCGAGGCTAAGGCCCTACAGCAAGTAATGTTGGACCAGATTAAGGCACTCCGAGCAGAACTTTTTGACAACCGAATCCAATCAAGCGATAGGATCAAGCTCACACAAGCCATGAATGACGTCAATCACTCTCTCTTAAGCCCAAAAATTCTCTCATTGGCGATTCCTATAAAGTGCACAATGCCTACTTTCACATCAATTTTCGACGGCTCGGGAGACCCCACCGTGCATATTAAAATGTATCTCCGAGTTTTTCTGGCTTACGCTAATAGAGATGAAGTGCTCTGCAAGTATTTCCCTTACATCTTGAATGGAGAAGCCCTTTCTTGGTATGATAACCTCGCAGCTGGCTCGATCTCATCCTTCGAGGAACTGTCCAAAGTTTTATACTGCACTTCTTATACAACAACTCCTCCAAGCCAGGGGTGAAGAAACTATTTAGCATTCGTGTACGACCAGGAGAGTCAACCAAAAGTCTGACGAGCAGATGGACCGAACAGTGTGTAGAGGTGGGAAATGGAGCTACCGAAAAAGACAAAGTGCGAGCATTTCTCAACGCCCTGGACAAAGATCACCCTCTATATGATAGACTTTTCTCAAAGAACCTCGAGACACTACAAGATCTCCGAAAATACCAAAAGGAACGAATTACTTTGGAAGAAATCAAGGAGCAAGCATCCTTGGGGAAGGAAACAATTTTAAAGCAGGTCCACTCAATAAAC
The DNA here is from genome assembly GCA_023529015.1 of Papaver nudicaule. Classification (NCBI taxonomy): domain Eukaryota; kingdom Viridiplantae; phylum Streptophyta; class Magnoliopsida; order Ranunculales; family Papaveraceae; genus Papaver; species Papaver nudicaule. The sequence goes on along the minus strand of JAJJMA010159572.1, from coordinate 32,584 downwards.
AACTTATCACTTGAAGAGCGAGGTCAAGCAATGAACGCTCAATTCGGAGACCCGTCGAAACGAGGGAGACAAGAGGACAACGGTCGCTATGGGAACGAAGGAAAATTCGGAGATGGAAAGTATCATGACAATAGAAAGTACAATGAAAACAGAGGAAACAACCCTCGGGGAGAGTTTGAAGGAAGGAACAGCCAGCAAGGACAAGGAAACAGAAAATTCGGGACGACTAAACCAGGATTTCCTGCCTTTCACGATAGGAAACTTCCAAAGCTTTATGTTTCCATCGAAGATGCCCTTCGGATTATCGAGCAGTCCGAATTTGCCAACGAAATAAGATACCTCTGAAGCAGGGGAAATCAACCAAAACACACAAAAGATTCAAGAGATTATTGTCAGTTTCACAAGTTTTATGGACACACAACCGAGGACTGCGTTACGGCGCAGGACCAAATTTATTTCTTCATAAACAGGGAGCAATTTAAGCTTCTTCTGGAATTACCAAAACCACCCCCAAATCAACCACAGCCTAAAGAGGAGCCGAAGCGTGAAGCTTATGTGATTACAATCGACAGGGATATTACGAGATTCAGAGCTTGCAATTCCATTGTTCACACAAAGGGTCTGGAAGGAATTCAAACGGGTCGCATCCATAAGAGGTATTTTGAGGGAGAAGAAATATTCAGTGTGGTCACAAAGAATCGTCTAGAAGAGTGGCAGAAGCAGCTCGTGTTCTTTTCAGCAGCAGATATCCCCAATGAGGGAAGAGCGCACAATGATCCTCTGGTCATCACCCTTCAAATGGGAAAGATAGTTATGCCTAAAATACTGGTGGACCCTGGGAGTTCCGTGGATACACTCTTTGGACAAACATATGACAAGATGAAGGGAAAGAAAGCCACTTTGGTACCATCTTCGTACAACATCTTCGGTTTTAATGGGAAACCATCAACACCTCGGGGGGAGTTAATGATAACAATTCATGCTGGTAGCCAAAAGCAGCCAACCTTATTTTGTGTGGTGGACATAAACTCACCATATAATGCTATCGTGGGAAGGCCATGGTTACACAGCATTTTAGGCGTAGCATCCACCTTGCACCAAAGTCAGGTTCCCAACTCCACGAGGAATTGCGGAGATTCCGGGTGACCCTACCGAGGCTCGCGCTTGCCATGAAATAGACATTCAGGCTAAAGAAGATAGCAAGGAATGCTCGGGGCAAGCTAAACACCAAAGGATAATGGACGAAAACATAGAAAAATTCATAGCTGAAACAGAGGCAGGAATGGCAAGGGTAAAACAAAACAACAACGAAGAGGACCAACCTTCCGAGAACCGAGAACAGTTCCTCGTGGCAGCAGGCAGCCTCCAGACTCCGAACGAGCAATTAGGCGAGTCTAGCGAAGGCAGGAACATTTAGCAGAAACCTTTCTGGGCAGGACCATTCGTCATAGAAAGGCAACTTGGAAACGATACATATAGCTTGATCAACCTCGAAGGTCAGAGACTAAAAACCCCAGTGGAGGGGAAGTACATGAAACACCTAATCTGAGAAAGCAGATTCTTTTGTATGCAGTACCTGAAGAAAGATTTAATAAATAAAACTCGCACTCATTGATGCAACTCCATCCGAAACCAAACTCCAGATCCTGCCAGGACGGATGAAAAATCCCACCTGGCTAAGCATAATCACAAAGGCTGTAACGCCAAAGGCAAAAATCGCCAAACAAAAGGCTGTAACGCCAAAGGCAAAAATCGCCAAACAAACATAAAGACCTCGAATAGCAGGAACAGAGCCGATGACCATATAAATCGTAAGGGCTCTACGAGCTATATGGCACGGTCCTCTACCCACAAGACACCTCGTTAGCGGTGGGAACCTTGAATAAAGGCTACATAAGCTGATGATACATTCGTACCCACTACCAAATGGCCACGAGGACTTCACGTTCTCGGGCGCCGAGGGGACGATAAATGGGATTAACATCTACCTATAGAGGAAGATGGAACCCCGAGGCAGATAATTAGCTTGCATTTGCAAAAAATGATAAGTGAGTTATACAGCCAAGGGACCTCCTCCAAACAAAAAGTAGCCTTAAGGAGGGGCTTAACAGTAGAAAGATAAACAAGCAAATTCTTTATATATATATATATATATATATAACCAGTGCAGGGCATAAAGTGCGACAACAAAAAATGCGGGTATAAAAACAAATATCGGGGACGCAGCCGAGAAAAAAGCATAATTACAAAAGCTAAAGGCCTTCGCTAAACACAAAGAGAAGCATCCGCAAAAACTCTCATGTCCCTCACAAAAACACTTATCAATTCAAACAGTATCTTCTGGGGCCCGAAGCTGAGAATGGATAGATTCCAAAGAAGCAATCTTGGCAGCATCTTTAGGACTCTCCTCGGGACCTCGATCGGATTCGCCTGGACCATCATGGGTGCCTTCGGCAGCAACGCCGGAATTCCCCGAATCACCACCCTTAGAATCATCACCAGCATCATCATCATCACCAGGCCCATTCAAGAACTTTTCCAGCAAGCCCCTCTTCCGAAGCTCACCTCTAGCTAAGGCTACATATACCTCCTGGGAAGTAAATACTTATCAATAAGGGATACAACATCCGAGTCGCGTGCACCAATAGATCCATAAGTAGGAGGTTCAATACCAATGGCTCTGAAAAGAGAGCGACCATGCTTCCGGCAGGCCATGCTAGTAGCAAAGGCAGTAGTCAGAGCCGATCGGGAAAGAAGCTCTTCGACAGCTTGACCATGTCTAAGCTCATGATGCACGAGAGCAAAGCCAGTCACCATGTCCCTTACACTCGCCTGACAGTTAAGGCGAATCTTTCGCTCTTCGGACAGCTGCTCAGTGCACCTCGTTACCTATTCGGAGCGGCGCTTGCGTTCAAGCTCAAGCTGTTGAGAGAATCGCTTCATGTCGGCAGAGCGACGCTGACGTTCTTCGGATAACTCTTGGGACAGTTGTTTAACCTTATCTTCGGCTTCCAACTTTCGCTCGGACTCATTCACCAACTGGTTGGAGGCATCGTCCCTTGCCGCCTCGGCGTCAGCAACCTGTTTCTTCAAATTAGCTTCGATGCCTGCAAAAAATAACACAACATAAGAATGATAGGGTGACTAAACCCACCCAGGGATACGAAGGAAGAAAAAAGCAAGGAAGTTGGGTTAGCTCCCTACTTTCTTTAAATATCATATATTCAGAAACCTCGTGCTGATTAGTAAAGAGAGGCATCAAAGCATTCTTTCAAACATCTTCAGAAGTGATGGCCCCACTTTTGGCTAGTTCTATTCGGTACTCATCAACAAGAGCAGCAGTATGGACATTTGACTTGTTAGCCGAAGCCAGTTCCCGACAGAGGTCATTACAACTTCTTTCCAAGAGACCATTTTTTGTGACCAAATCATTATTTACATTCTTCAAAGCAGCGAGCTGCACCTTTAAATTCTTGATATCCTCCTCCAACTTTTCAATCAGAACCCTACCAGAATACTGATCGATCTCTCCAGACGAGCTTCATTTCGCTCTACTATCAAGCGATCCACATCCAGTTGGAAAAAGTGATTCTCTCGGGACAGCAGCGCGTTTCTATTTTTCATCTCCTTGAGAAGGCGTTCGACCCGATCCCCTCTTTTTCTCTCTTCTACATAAAGACCTTCAGCCTCCTGCCTTCTCGTCCTATATTAATTTACATTTTCTAAAGCTTTGTCCCTCTCTTTTAAGAGCCTATCATTCTCACTATGGTAGTTCTTGCTACCAGAGCCAATTTGAAACGATTGTCGACCCTCTCGAAGTCGATCAATAGCCAATCCGGCCTCTTGAAGTTTTTTCTCGCTTTCCTCCAGCCCGGCTTTTAAAAGCAAGCAGCAAATTTGTTCTTAGCACAGCGCTGCAAAAAACAGGTGTACAAAAGTAATCAAAGAATAAAAAGACTTACATATCGAGTGCTTTTTCGCAATAGCACTGCGAACTTTCTCTTGCGCAAGCTCCTCCTGCATTCGATAAAACTCTCGCTCATGATACTCAGACTGGCCAGCTTGATCAAAGTTATGCGCCAACAGGCCAGAGGCATGGTAGTCTCCCTGACAACAAGGTAACAAATAAATAAATCGACAGCCTCCACGACATCGGCATATGGAAAAATAAACATAAAAACACAACTCACCGCTTGAAGAATAGACAAGCTCTCCTCGTAGGATAAGGGCGGATGACGAAGGTCGTAATCGGCCCTAGGGCAGTCGCCTCCGAAGATATCACCCAGCTTCTTGCAGAAAACCGGATCTAAAGGATGCTTCACGGGATCCAAGGCATAGGCTCCAAAGCGAGTTGAAACTTCGGCAGTAAAGGCACCGGGATTATAATTTTCAAACAAGACCTCTTTAAACCTCTCAGCAGTATAAGACTGCCTATATTTACTAGCGTAAATCGGAGCAGGCGGAAACTTTGAGCTTTGTGGAAAGATGGCAACGAGTTCCTTGGAAGAATCCATCTTAACGTATGAACCATCCTCTTGAGGAACAAGGAGGTCCACTGGAGTGACAATTTTCTCTGATGGAAGAATACAAGGCTCACCAGTAGCATTCGTGGAAACTACCATTGCCGAGGCAGAAGTGCCAAGGGCAGCCTTCGGCGTGGAAGAATTGGAAAGAGCAACGCTCGAAGCAGCACTAACCTCCGAAGCTATAGGAGCTGCTATAGCCGAGGCAGAAGCACCAATGGTGGTAATGGGCAAGGTAACCCGAGGGCTCGCGACACCCATCTCTTTGATGACCATCTCAGTCGCCTTCGGCGTTGGTATTTCCTTATCAACACTAGTAGATTCCTTCGGAGGTCTAGCAACACCTCGACGACGTCCAGTCTGAACTCCTTTAAGAATTGTCTGCAAAACAGACTTCTTCAGCGGTCGTGAAACTTTTGAATTTCCCCCATAATTAAAGTTCATCAGACTGTGACTAAGGTTTATGGCACCTAAAGGCTCTCCCTGCAGATAAGGATCCGTCTTTCTTAGGAAACAAACAGAGGCAAGTATGAATACTTCAGAAAAGAACATAACGAAAGTATTTGTTACCTGCTGCATAGTCTCCTCATCTGCCCGAGGACGCTTTAAGTTACCCGAAGTCTCCACGACAATACCCTTGCCTTTTCCCAAAAATGAGCGAGATAACCCTCTGTCCTCGTCAGGAAAGTGAATGGAGAACAAGTGTTGAGTCTGAAACTCATGACCTACCTCGAACTCGGTCCGAGCAAGGAATCGGCCAGAGTCCTTCCAGCCTCGGAGTATGGGACCTTTGAGGAGTACAGGTTCCGAGTACCAGTCCTCGTCCATCGAATATTACAAGGATTCGAGGAGATATTCTTGCTGCCTTCGACAGTTCGAAAGCTAACCCCCCAAGGAGCTAACTCGTTGTCTAGGGTTAAAAAGGGCTCGTAGTGTTTAAAAAAATTCTTGGCAGTAAAGTAGAACTTCGCTGTGGATCCGGCAGGGGAATTATTCTCAGATTGAAGAACTCACTGATTGATAAGGAAAATAGAGCTGCAAGTGAGTTGCATCACTCCTCGAGGTTTAGGAAGAGAGCAAAGGATTTGAAGAAACAAAGGGTTCGAAGGCTGGTAAAGGGGAAGAATCAACCCTGCAGACATTTGGTGAAATGTCACCAAAAGTTTGTCTTCGCTGCATTGGTATTCCTCGACCAATTCTGGAGTCAATCTAGGAGAATCAATGGACTCAATCTGAAAGCCCCTTTCACCAAAATCCATACCATTTATCCTTAAGGAAAGGGCCTCAATCATAGAAAAAGACGACATAGAAAAAGAAGATGCAGACAGTAAAGGGTAATATCACCGGCGGACGGAAATATCAGAGGCAACTTGAAAATAGAGAGAGGGAGGAAGGGAATATCCCAAAGAAATAAACTTTATGAAAGAAAAGAAGGATTAGAACAATGGGTCAAGAAGAAAAGGACTGATAGATCGCTTGATATGAAGATGCGAATTGAAGAAGTTTCACGGAAAAAGACCGCCGGCGCCAAGAAAGGTGAAAACGAAAGGTCTAAGAAATTTTTAGAGGGAGAACCAAAACTTAAATAGTGAGAGAAACCGGCGCTGCCAGTCAGAAGGTGGATAGCCACAAGCTTAGGAGAACGTGTCGAAAAACTCGCACCTGGCAAGTAGTGGGGATACCTAACAAGGAGGTGGCAAAAAGAGAAATTTCCTCTCCTCGCATCTTCGATACAAGGAAAGGAAAGAGGCAAACTGTGGAGGTTAAAACCCCTCGGGACACGTGTCTCACATCTAAGAAGCCTAGCTACTCCAGAGGAACCATTTACGAAGCCTCGGATGAAACCAAAGAGGAGCAAGACTAAGCGCGACCGAAGAAAAGACTCGGACGAAAGGGATTCAGACCGCATCGAGGGACCGACACTCCAGAGTTAGCTTCGGAGCACCACCGAATAAACCGCCTTACTCGACAGGGACTGACACCACCACGATTGAGTCTTCTGTCTTTATTAGCTGTAAACCACCCAAGCTCGGCCTATATAAGGCGAGCTTGGAGAACTTTGTAAGGGTTGGATTCTTTTGGGTAAAACCTAAGCAGCAAGAGTGGGATTAGGTCTGTATCTCCTCTGGCTCCTTAGGGATGTAATCCATGTAGTTACAACATTGAAATACATTCTAGTATTTATACATTTTAGTCTTTGATTACTGTTATTAGCATGTCTTCGGTATTGTTCTTACGGTCCTCGTACCATTGAATTTTGTTTAAGCAACTGTATGTATGAGTAGATCTGATGGATGTGGTACCTCATGTACCTATGCAGATTTTCTACTCGTACAACTATGGTTGTTCCCCATGAGTACTCGTTCACCTTATCCAAGGGATGTAACAGGTAGATGTAGTTGGGATTCACCCTGTTACCGGCAGAAGAAGGGAATACACAAACATCAAGAACATATAAGAGTACAGCATACTCTTCTTTTATCTTGGTCCTCGGATACTCCTCTCTCAACCTTACCAGATTTAACTCCCTCTTCGGTTTTCCATATTTTCTCTCATATACCATGAGTCCGTCTCATTCTCACTCCACCCAAACAACTCTTGGCACAATTCAGCAAGTCTCTGAAAAGTGAGTTGCTTTACGTAGCCTTCATTGGTTGATTTCCCATCAATTTTGACCTTGAAAGTATGATGAGCATCTTCAGGAGTGACCCCCATATCGCCGAACCCAAAATGCATGGTGTCGGTCTCCGCATAATACCTCTCACAAAACGCTGATACTGTCTCGCTGTCATAGTTGATAACAGAGTTGTCCACGATTGGCCTCAGACCGGAGTTGTCAACAATCTCTATGAACTTTTCACATTCATCTTCAATCATCCACTTCGACATATTGTGGTACGCTGTTTGGTGCCTCAATAGTCTAGTGGCATTCGAATGATCCTACGAGATAAAAATTTACTAATAACAATCAACCAATTAGCTAAACGTATCTTAAATGACAAGCAAAGCACGAGTATGTTACCATGGTAGAGTAGACTGTATGAGCCTAAGGTTTTGTATCTGAAAAGAACATCTCCACCATCAGCCGGTACCCGTAAGGTCCGTATTCTTTTGGTAGCATCAGAATTGGATCGGGAATGTGTGATGCCTTCGCTTTATCTTTCTTTTTGCCTTGGGGTTGGTCTTCACCTTGGGGTTCATCATCATCACCTTCCTCATCATCATCATCACCTTCCGCTTCCTCATTAGGGTCTACCCCACCACCTCCGTATTCATCAAACTGCAGTTGGAGCACGTCCTTAGGAATATTATCTGCATCCCTTGGAACATTAACATCGTCATCGAACTCATAGGAGTAGGACTGTATCAGGGTTTGGCTCACATATTATCCCTTAGGTGGCATTTGTTTTTTTCCCCCTTTTGATCTTCTCTAACCTTAACACATACACAAAACAAATCAATTAACAAGTAAGCTGGTACAGTAAATCGTCATGGAAACAAAAGTCTATACGACGATTTTCATGAGAACAACTAAATCGTTAAGGAATTTGACAAATGTATGACGATTTCATTCAGCACTACCCTAAATCGTCAAGATAAAGCATTCCGATTTTTTCATAAAACTTGAAAAAGCGGGGATACCGAGATACACCACCAACTTTTATTTTTCGTGAACCTAGTTGATTATGGTTGTTTGAATGATCTCACAAATAAATATTCAAACAACAACCTGAGTATAATTCAGAGAACCGAACCCTAACAAGAACGTAGTTCTCGTAGATCTCAATAGAGATGGATTCACTCAAAGGTTATGAATCATCAAACTTGAAATTACTTCTATTATATAGATCAGAGACAATATAATGCGGAAGGGAAAAGTAATGCAAGACACCAGAATTTTGTTAACGAGGAAACTGCAAACCTAGCAGAAAAACCCCGGGACCTCGTCCAGATGTAAACACCCTTAGTATGAACGGTATACAGACGCTAGCCTACTCTCAGACTTCGGACTGGACTATATCGACACTGAATTCACCCTACAAGCAATTCAGATACCAATGTGCTCCTACGTCTCTTGGCTCCCGCAGTAGCCTACGTACTTGATTCCCCTAGCTGACGTCCTTTACAGGCCTAGGAGTTGCTCCACTTCCCTTCGTGAAAACTAGCGCTACCCTGCCTCTAACAGGACGCCTAAAAGTATCCAAGTGGTTAAACGAGAATACGATTGTGATTTCCTTTAGACTTAAAGTCAAGGTTAATGGAAATCGATATGTTGAATAAGGCTTATTGATCTAGCCTAAACAACTTTACCTCCGAACGCGTGACGAACTTAGTATGAAACCTAGTTCGTGAATTGCGTTTGGGAACTTCTAGGGTTTATGTACAAGATCTACCTTACGAAGTTTCTATCAAATCTTGGTCGTGATAAGATTGAAAGAATTCAATCGACCCAAGATACAGGATGGAATTTTACTTCCGACCTGTGCTTCACGATCCTCAAGTGAAGTCTTTTCATAGTCGTAGTCCTAAAAGTACTTCGAGATGACAACCAACATTTATGCAAGGATACACAGATGTGTAGAGGATTGAGATTGTATCTTGCAGAAGGTCGTCTATTTATAGTGATCACCAAGGGAGGCTTTGATTAAAGTGTAAGCAACCTCGAGTAGGGCTCAAGAAAGTTCCGGAACTAGGAAAGTCCATAGCTTGAATACCCATTCTCAATCTTCTAACAACTTTGGACTAAGCCAAAAGTTAAAGAAGACTCAACCTTGTTCGAAGGTTCGCGACTTCTGGTCCAATGCTTGTTTGGACATCGCTTTGCGACTTCTGGTCCAAATACATAGTTTGAACATCGCTTGGATTAAGTTGTTGAATTCCATGGGCCAAGACACGATAAGTCCGAGAACAAATTATGTCTAGACCGAAAACTTCAAGATATGAAAGTTGGAAGTTTTCGCATGGCTTAACGCGTTCATGAACGCGTACACAGAGCAGTCCTTCGAGTTCAGGAGAATTCAGGAGAACTCTTGAACTTGTATGTACGCGTTCATACAGACTTAGCTCGTTCTCTAAAATCCCAAATGTGGTTATAAGTTACATGTACGCGTTCATGTACGCGTTCACCGTTGGGGTTGTTTTTTAAGAGACAACTCAACATACTCTACCTATACAAATTATCACAAGAGTGACAATGCAAAGGTGAAAATCCTAGAATACCTTTAGATCATATAAACAACATCATAGACTGTTGGTATGATATAAATGGTAAAAACGATACGGAAAGGGAATACCTTTCAAACCTTCAGCGAGGACGTTATGATTTATCAAGTAGTAAGTTTCGGTGTTCGTCTTCATCAGTCTTCGTCTCGATTACCTAGAACTATCCTAGTCTGAGTTGTAAAGTAAACTTATCAAGGATTGTGTTTTTTTCTCATAAACTTGACAACTGACTTGAGATAACAACATCAGTGGGTTCAACCGAGCAATGCTCTAACAATCTCCCCCTTTGTCAATTTTAGTGACAAAAACCAATCTTAAATATGGATTCAAAAAGTAAAATCTTTTAGCCCTAACCATAATGTACTTGATCTTCTTGTAATCTTCGGCGTCTTCAGATAAGAGTGTTCCTACAAACGAAGATTCAAGGTAGAGATAACAAACTCAAAGTCACCACACATCTTGGTTTCTAGAAGGACATAGTCCAACAAGAGTTTGTTATGCAGTTGAGTAGTATGTAAAACTTGGTAAGAATATTGCATCGATTCTTCAAGATACTACACAATTTGATAGTTCTCCCCCTTACTCAATGCACTAATTCTTGTTATGCCATGACAAGCACATCGATTTTACTCCCCCTATGACAATGCCGTAGACAATTGTCGTAGTAGATAGAAAGATTTTACTCCCCCTTACTACAAGATTTCTCCCCCTTTTTGTCATAAAATGGACAAAGAAAATAAATATAGGAATCCTCATAAAATCGCAATAATCAATGTAGACAAAGGTAAACATACCTGAAACGAGAGATAAAAAGATGCAATTCTCTCGTAGATTCCACAGCCGCACTCCCCAAAAAGATATTACCATGAAGCGCAAGTTCAAAAAATCTCTCCCCCATTATGTGTCATTCCATAAGGAACAACGCGACTACCTTCCCATGCAAGGTTTTAATATCTTGGGTACAATTTTCAAAAGTGAAATTGTAGATATGTTTTTCTTTCCTAGCCAGTTACGGTAAAATAGGAATTCAAGGTTTAATCTTCCTACTTTCTCAGAGAGTTTCGGTCAACCATCGCCTTTAGAGAAAACATTAGGTTACCCCTTCCTAGTGGTTGTAAGACTAAGAATTAAAGGTACAACATTTAATCCAGCGGAGTTCAACATTGTAGTCTACGAAGTACCTTATTATAAAAAATCGTCTCCTCTTAGCGATAAGAGTCAGAAGCATGGACTTTTATAATCTATCATGAACTGCTTTAGCCGAACGGGTAGTATGGCTAAAAAAGCAAGTTCACGGTTTTGCAATACATTCATAAAGATAATCAATTAAGATCAAGCATTGCAATCATCAATTAAGATTTTAATTTAATAACCTCGATTAATTGATGAAAAATAAAACATGGAAGTAGTACAAGCAAATTATGCTTAACTCAAAAGATGACTACTTCTAGCACAGTACCCAAACCCTAAGGAAAAGACAAAAAGCTTTTTAATAAGGAGTTAACTATGCTAATCAAAAACTGACCTAGATATCAGAGTCAGTATCTTCTTCAGGTTCACTTGAGCTGTTGAAGTTATCAGCCTTTTTGTACACATAGTGAACATAGTTAGCTTCATTATCTCATCACAAACATTGTTAAACATGTTGTTCAAGTCATCCTTAATAACTGACATATCAGCTTTCAATTCATTAATTTCGGTCTCCAGTAATTCCATATTGTTAACAATGTCAACAAGTTGGATTTTGAAAGATTCAAATTCTTTCAGAAAGTCGTGAACGACCCCTGCAGAAATCATAGTGTCATCTTCTACATTCTGATGATCATAGGCAAAGTAACAGTTTGATGTTGCATAGATTTCTTGAGTATCAAGAGTTCCTTCAATAACATCATCAAGAATAGTTCTCTTCTTCTTCCTTCCAAAACCAACACCTTCACAATCCATAACTTTGCAAGCCTCTTTGATATTATTTCGTGTGACACTACGAGTAATATGCTTCATGGCTTTATGGAGAACTTGAACGTGAATCCAAGTTCGTGTGTGTGGTATATATATATATAATTACTTAAGGATATTAAAAGAATTTTAAAGAGTGCAAGACTCTTAAGGAAGGCGGTTCTGAAACGTGTATCTCAAGTATTCTAGTAAGTTCTGGAAGATAGACTTCCTTTACGTTTCCGAACTTGGGCAATTTTCAAGAGCTTCACTAAAGTGTCACAAAAGTGTCCAATAAATTGGATGTGCGTGCCCATATTGAGAGAATTAATGTATACCCAAAATATCTTAAACAATTTTTCTTATTTAACCCCTGAAAATTTGCCAAGAAGGGTTTTTAAGTTTATATATCAACTTTATGAGAATTTCATAAGACTCTTAGCTTATTCTCAAAATTTCCTCATGGATCCTGGTCTCGACTCTTGCCTTAGGAGTCAGAGGCAGGGAGGTTGTTTAGAGATAGCGGACGAGTTGTTGATACTCACATCAAGTCATTACATTTTGGACTTTTATGGATGTGATAGCACCTTTTCATGATTTAGGTGCTCATAAGATGTTCAGGACAACCTCTTTTTAGGGAATTTTTACAGTCCTTTGAGATGTTTCATCTCATAAGTAGACATCACGTATTTGGAGCAAGCTGGACATGTGACGATATCTTATGTATGGCGTATTTGAGGAATTTTCTACAAGAATTATTGTATGTGATACCAAGGTCCCACTTTTATTAATCAATAAGGCACAATAGCACAGACTGTGAGACGTTTTCAATTCTTGGAAGATAACCTTTTTTAAAATAAGATACTGAGAGTAAACGGTTAGGACATTGTCCGGTCAAACCCACTAGCATTGGTATGTCAAGCTAGTTGTCAATTTTAGGTGTCAAAAATCAATTCTTGATTTACCCTACTAGAGTTTAGATTTCGGAATTGGGATATAGACAAATTAGTAGAGACCTTGAAGACGAAGACTGTAAAGACAAAGAAGACATCAATTATTCTTCATCGACAAAAGGTTAGTAGGAGTTACGACTTTATGGAAATTCTTTTATTCTACTTTCTCTATTTTTTCGAAATATAGTCTACTACTTTAGTAGTGATAATAGCGATTGAGATCGTATTCTTGTCTAACGTGGCCTTGTGTCATGACCAGTGTTTGTTCCCACAAATACTGTGAGTACAAGAATGAATGAGATAGATTCGGTGCCATGTGTCCATTACAATGGTTTGCTTGCAAATCGTTAGTTGGATATGGATGAATCTAAAGGAGTACTCTTGAGCAAAGAGTCCATGGATTACAGCTGAGGATGTACACACGTCTAAGTCCTGGTCAGCCCAGAACTTCCAGCGGAATCCAGATTTGACGAAATCTGACAGGCGCACGGTTCACGAACCGGTTCGCAAACCAGAAACTCGGATTTCTTCTGAGTTCCAAAGTGACTGAACATTTCGCGAACTAGGAAGCGAACCCAATGTTGGTTACTTTGCTGGTGTCAGATTTAGTGGATATTCTTTCAGAATTTCACTTGGGTCAAACTCTAAACTCCTTTAACTCTTAGGTGGACTTGTATATCACATAATATCTTTTGTGGTCCATCTAACGATCCTCAATGAGTCAATAAGATAATATTATCTCTGGTCTGTTGGATTCTATCTTGAAGTGTTTTTGAGCTAACAAAACACTTGGCAGATAATGATAAAAATAATTCCAATTGAGATTAATCTCTATTACTTGGTTATCAAGTTAGGGTTTCCTTAACTTGTGGGACAAGTAATTGATTGCTTTATTCCAAAGCAACATATCTTATTGAATGCTATAAATAGAGGTGTCTATGAACAAATACCGCAAGCATCAAGCATACGTGAAGGTTCTTAGGGAAGGTAGCGTAAACTCTTTTCACTTCGGTGAACGCTTGTTGTGGTATAGTCATCCTCTATAGGTTGCAGCTCCTCTGGGAACTCCCTACGACTATAAAAGACTTCTCTTGAGAGTTGGGAAGCACAGGTAGGAGATTGAGACCATATTTGGTTGAAATCGGATTAACATGTAACCTTGGTAACCTTATCACGTTCTTGTCTATTCCATAGGCCGTCTCTTCTGTTATACGGCTATTCAAGAACTGATATGTTACACACAAGGTTGAAAGGTAGCAACACACGGCTGCACTCGGTGTTGTAAGACCTAGTTAGCTCCAGTTATACAAGTTTCTTAAGTGATTCTTCGTGTATAACTGACGTAGAGACAAATTGGGCATAGCTTACTCGGTTTGCTTGTCAGCCCTGATTTGTGAAGTAGATTTCCGCATGACCTGGATTTAATCATCCGAAGGAAGTCAACTTGTGTGTGGTAAACTGATAGAGGACAGTTAGACCATACGTCAACAATTAGGTTGCAAAGCCAGTATTGGTGATACAAGCCTTTGACATCGGTCAAAGCAACTCCTAGGCCTGTAAAGGACGTCAGCTGGGGGAATCAAGTGCGTGACGATCTGTGGGGGATCTAGAGACGTAAGGAGTGCGACAGTAGCCAATTCGCTTGGAGGGCTTGAGTTGGTCTCTGCTACATCCCAGACCGAAGTCTTATAGTAGGCTAGTGTTTGTAGTCAGTTTGTACTGGGCGGTGTTCAATCTGGACGAGGTCCCGAGGTTTTTCTGCAAGGCAGTTTCCTCGTTAAAAAAATCTCTGGTGTCTTGTATGCTTTTACTTTCCGCATTATATCTCTGATTATATAATTAAAGCACTAGTAGTACGTTATTCAATAACTGTAGAGTTTACTCCAAAGTCCCAACTTTGTTGAGTTGATCCCCAAGATCACAACTCCAGTTATTAGAGTTTGGATATTGATTTTTGAGATCGTCCAAACTTAAACCATAAGACTCACGAGCCCAAACAAAAAGTTGGTTGTATTTCGGTACCCCTCCTTTTTCAATTGGTATCAGAGCAGGTGAACACATTAAAGACGTAACTGTCTGTGTTTATCTAGGCTTGTGAGCTATGGCGTACATAAAGAATTGGTTTATCTCTACCGCCAATTTAGTATACCAGATATTACAACGCTTTATTCAGAATATGTTGGGTTCTGATAAGCTTGTAAATTTGCTCAAGGTACATCGTAATGAAATCACACGACTACATACACTCGAAAAATTAGAACTCATGGAGCTTCTTGGTCCTGAAATATTTCGAGTTGACCTACTCTGCCGACACCTCCAGGATCTTAATGTCAGCTTTGTAGAATACATCGAAAAGATTCAAGAACTAAGTAAGCATGCTAATAGAATGTGTTTTAAATGCGGAAACCTTGGACACTCTGAAAAAGATTGCCAGCTTAATGTGTCAAGGAATTTAAAACCTACTAAGCATGCTAGCCACATGAGTACCCCTTTGGTCAAACATAGTAAGAAGGCAAAATACTATGTTCCAAAGGAAACCCAAGGCAAGAATCTATCTCACTGTGGCGATTGCCATCCTGAGGTATGTGAGTATCCCTATACTCACGTCTACTCTCCCTAAAATCCATGACAGGATTTTCTCATCATGTAGCTGCTTGTGTGATAAGAAAAAATGTGTAGGGAAGTAGGAGTAGATTCTTGTAGATATATTTAGTCTTTTTGGGTTTATTGGTAAAATTACTTGTATGTTGAGCCTTTGCTCCAACAAGGTAAAAGATTTTGATTTTTGTGGCTCTCAAAGTCAAAATCATAAGGAGAATTAGTACCCTTGAGAAAATAACCTGTCAATATTATCTCAAAAAGGGAAACACCTTAGTTTCCTAAAATGGAAACACATGCAAATTTAGTTTTGTATAAACTCTTAGGAGTCCCATGCAAAAAGAAATTTGTATTAAGGTAAAACTAGGATTTTTGAGTAAATCCGAATTCTGATACAAATCAAATCTCGTGATCAGGGCTTGCAGTCCCCTATATATGTCCGAGATACCGCGCCACTCAAAGACAAATTATTCTGTCTCCGTACGGTTCGGGAACCGGTGCCCCAGGTTGTTGTATCAGAAATTCTCCTGAATCACGACAAGTCTTTCAGATCTACTTAAGATTGACGTCAGGAACTACTGTAAGGGGTAAATACAGTTCTTGAATCAAGATTGTTGTGAAGTATGACAAGAACAAGAGGAAAGCCAATGGCGAATCCCTTGATTCCACCAAAAGAGAGCTCCACGCCAAAGAAAAACAACTATCACTATGATTCAGACTCAGGAATCGACTTTCTATGACGAAGGATGCTATAAAACCTATTTTACCATCAAGGATAGAGCTCTTATTGTAGAAAGAAAACTGGTGAATAGTACAAAGTTTAAAGGTGTGGTACAATATGCAAAAGCCTTTAATCTAGGTAGCATATTTGATGGTCATGGAGAAGCATATGAGGAAACTGTCAAAGAATTCTATGCCAACATTCATGGATTCAATGACAAAAACCCATGCTTTAAAACAATGGTTGGGAAAACAGTGATGGATATAAACTGTAATCTTATCGAATCTATTACAGGTCTGTCCAACAAAGGTATTATCCTACCTAGATCTGGGAATATGAGACCAACCACTGAAAAGATCTCCATGGAATTGATAGGTCGAGAAATTTCATGGACTGGGAAATTTCCAACAGAAGATCTATCTATAGACTTGAAAGCATTTGGAAAACTGGGTGTTACTAACTTATGTCCTTCCATGATGGTCAACTCGTTGTTGAGTCATGACTTTGCAGAATTGGTTTACTATTTGAAGAGCAGACAACGAGTCAACTTGTGTAATATGATTGTATTTTACATGAGGGAAATGACTGGTAATGGCAAGAACCTTGGGTTTCCATGTCTCATTGGAAGGATCTGTGATCATTACAATATTAAACCCACAGGCAAATTGTCTAGTCGTCCACAGTCACTCAGTGACAGCTCTATTTGCAAAATGTTGACTAATGTTAACAAACGCAAGAATAGTATTAACCAGGGTGATGGAGAATCAAGTCATTCTGCAGAGGTAGAAAGAAACAACAATGAAGTTGTAAGTTTACTCCACACCATTGTCAAAAGGCAGAAACGTCTTGAAGATAATGTACATTGTCTACAGAAACAACTCGAACTCATTGCTTCAAAACATCCTGATCTCCAATACAGGATGGAACTGACCATGGAAGCTTGGAGCAGTTCAAAAGAGTTAGAAAACACCACTGGCAGTGAACAGAGTTAAGTATTTGTTTGTTTTCGTTTCTTAGTAGATCAGATTAGTTGGTTCCTTGTGAGAACTTGTTCTTACTTTTGCCTAAGGAATATAAACTAAATCTGTTAAGTAGTTTGCCTTTTCATGCTTTTTAGAGTTTTTCAAGCATGTACTAATTTATTTCATTAATAAAAGTTCTTTTTAGATGTTATTAATGATGTTTGCACCTCAATCTTATTGCAAAACATAGCTTTTTCCATTGCTTCGGTAGTGACGTAAAGCTGTGTCTATTTACAAAAGTTATGCTTTTTCTCACGATTAAGAAACTTTTGGTTGTATGATTTCTAGAAGTTTTCCAAACTCGAAATCATAAACTCTTTTTCCGGAAAAATTGGCTAAGGAAAAGAGATTATTAACAAAGCAAAAATGGATAACATTTAATTGTTCTTGTCCATGTTCGTCTTTGTCAGTTGTTCTTTAATGAATGACACCACACGGGGGAGAGTTCTTATCTTGAACTTGCGCTTAATAAATCTTTTTGGGGAGCGTGGATGTGGAATATTGGGAGAAAGTGTATCTATATTTCTCCATAAGGTGAGAACTCAGGAATCTTGTTGTTCAGATTACCTAAGTATACCAGCTTTACACTTGATATGCGAGTACTTAGCTTCACCTGTTATCATAGGTGTATGAAACCCTAGTCTCGAACTACTTTGTCATATTTTTGTGACAAATAGGGGGAAAATACATATGGTTCTTGTTCTTGTGGTGCATTAAGGTGCATAACCATAGGGGGAGAACATCATGTGCTTACTTGTTGTGCTTTTCACAAAGTATCAAGTAAGGGGGAGTAATTAAAGCTGAGAAGAAGCTTCGTATCAAGAATGAGTAGAATCACTTTAAAAGTTTTGATACACCAACTTTAAAGTTTGCTCAGATTCTTACTCTTACGCACAAACAACATGTGGGATGAGCATACTAACCCACGTAAGCTTAAGCGTACCTTTATGGTTGTTTGAGCTGAATATATTGTAGCTGCTGACTACGGATTCATCAACAAGAGTTTAATGAACACATCAAGACTCAAGGGAGAAGTTGAAGAATTCAAGAAATCAAGAGATACATTTGGTTAGTACTTCATTGTATATTATTTGAATCCATATGTAAATTGGTTTTGTCACTAAAATTGACAAAGGGGGAGATTGTTAGGACATTGTCCGGTCAAACCCACTAGCGTTGGTATGTCAAGCTAGTTGTCAGTTTTAAGTGTCAAAACTCAATTCTTGATTTAGCCTACTAGAGTTTAGATTTCAGAATTGGGATATAGACAAAGTAGTAGAGACCTTGAAGACGAAGACTGTGAAGACAAAGAAGACATCAATTATTCTTCATCGACAAAAGGTTAGTAGGAGTTATGACTTTATGGAAATTCTTCTATTCTATTTTCTCTATTCTTTCGAAATATAGTCGACTACTTTAGTAGTGATAATAGCGATTGAGATTGTATTCTTGTCTAACGTGGCCTTGTGTCATGACCAGTGTTTGTTCCCACAAATACTGTGAGTACAAGAATAAATGAGATAGATTCGGTGCCATGTGTCCATTACAATGGTTTGCTTGCAAATCGTTAGTTGGATATGAATGAATCTAAAGGAGTACTCTTGAGCAAAGAGTCCATGGATTACAGCTGAGGACGTACACACGTCTAAGTCCTGGTCAGCCCAGAACTTCCAGCGGAATCCAGATTTGACGAAATCTGACAGGCGCACGGTTCACGAACCGATTCGCAAACCAGAAACTCGGATTTCTTCTGAGTTCCAAAGTGACTGAACATTTCGCGAACTAGGACGCGAACCCAATGTTGGTTACTTTGCTGGTGTCGGATTTAGTGGATATTCTTTCAGAATTTCACTTGGGTCAAACTCTAAACTCCTTTAACTCTTAGGTGGACTTGTATCACATAATATCTTTTGTGGTCCATCTAACGATCCTCAATAAGTCAATAAGATAAGATTATCTCTGGTCTGTTGGATTCTATCTTGAAGTGTTTTTGAGCTAACAAAACACTTGGCAGATAATGATAAAAAGAATTCCAATTGAGATTAATCTCTATTACTTGGTTATCAAGTTTAGGGTTTCCTTAACTTGTGGGACAAGTAATTGATTGTTTTATTCCAAAGCAACCTCACTAGTGGATTTGGTCCATATTATGACCCTATGATATGACCCCCATTAATGGTGGCTAGTGTTTTGACCATTAAAAAGGGTGGCAACACTAGAAATAAAGTAGACAAAATTAGTAAAAATTATGCCACCCCTATTATGTGCCGATTTATAAGCACTTTTTTACCACCCTTATTCCACCCTTGACTATAGTTGTTGCCATAGAAGTCAAAATTGACAAAAGAATTAGTCAAATGAGTCAAAAAGTCAGCCATCCATATAAAGGGTCGTCTGCCCAGAAAAATTCTTTTCCTCTGAAAATCCATTTTACTACCGATGAGCACAATTGTGCCACCGATCACTATAGCGGAATAATTTTTTGTCTCCACTATAAAAAGAAAAAGATGCTGCCATATCCTCGCCATATCCCAGTCTTTTTCATCCATTTCTTATCCCTTATCCCTTACAACGACCGAACTCTCTTTCCCTCAGAAAAATTTCTCAAGCATTTTTCTACAGAAACTCTCAAACCTACAATTTTAAGTTTCCTCTCAATCGATTCAGTATGTAGAAATCTAGGGTTTTAAGGTAAAAGACAAATTAAATCTGAAAAACCCCCAAACCCTATCAAATCCCCAAACACAGATCTGAAAAACGAGAGTTAGAAATCGAAGAGGAAACAAGATATTAAAATAATCTTTGGTTTCTTTTTTGTCGATTCATTCGTGAGATGTGAAAATACAGAAAAGAAGAATATATGGCAAACTCGATTCCATGGCTAAATGAAGTTAAGTTGTAGAATTTTAGTCTGACTTCTCGTTCATTTTTATGAGATTTGATTAACATCATATTTTTAGGGTTTTGTTGAAATTGAATAATTTTTTGATTTTGTTTTGTTTTTAGGTCTTCTGCGATAAAATATCCTGATATTTAGTGCTTATTTCTTACTCTCTTTACTGATTATGGTTTTGAAATTGTTTGTTTTTTGTCAAATGTTGTAAATCTTGTTTCTTTACTGTTGATTTTGATTGTGTTTGTATTTTTTTTTCTTTTTCTTTGTACACACAGAGAAGGCTTAATTGAAGCGATTTAAGGTTTTCCAATGGTGAGAAGAACTGATTAATTTCATTTTTAGTGATGTTTTGGCTTTGTTTCCTTTATTAAGAAACTGATTCTGTGATTGGGTTTGTGTAGCTTAAAAGTATATGGAAAGGGGAAGCGACCTGGAAAGGTAGGAAATCGATACTACAAGAATGTTAGTTTGGAAATCAAACTCCCAGGAAGTTATTGAAGGTTTGTTTAGCACTTGAATTCAATTTTTTTTTTGTTATATGAGTTCACAGTGAAAGAAATGTTTGGTCATGTCTATAGATGATGTTATGGATCCAGTTAGTTGAACTAGTGCAAGTTATGGTTTGTCTAATGATTTATGTGCGCAGAACTTCTGTACATATTCAGTGGCTTTGGTCTAATCATGTATCAAATTGAGTCCTGGTTTTATTTTAATCATGTTCTGGTAGATGAAAATACTGTGCTTTTGCTCCTCCTTGGAAATGAATGGTTTATCATACTGCTCTTCTAATATAGTTCGATATAAATCTTTATTTACTGGTCAACTATGCAATCCCTTGTGTGCAAAGCCAACTTGGCCACTGACCATTGAGATGCACTTTGCTATTAATATTTGTGTTCTGCTTCGCTTGAGTATTCCAGTATGTTGCCTGAATTTCTTATTTGAGTTTCGCAGCCATATTCTGAACATATTATCACTTGAAACTTTACCAAACTCATTTTTGTTTCTAAAACTCATTTGTTTTAGTTTCTTGTTAATTACAATTTATTGAGTGGAATGGAATTAGGTTGACGAAGGTGTGGGGTTATTCTCGTTAGTGTAAGTATGATTCTGAAGGTTTGGCAAGGTTATTTACAGAGGTACTTATAAGGGTATTGTGTGCAAGGCTAGCATAATATGCTAATGCTATGTTCACGCTCATATGTGCAAGTGTGCACAATGTATAGAGAATGATGTTTAATTCTTATGTTTGATATGTCTCTAGTTTTGAAAAATTACTCACCTTTTGTGACCGTCCCTATTAGTTACCTCACTTGGTTTTTTCTTGTTTGTACTTCAACTTCTCTCTCTGAGTTGGTTAATTATATTTTTCATTTGCCTATCTAGGAGCTTGGAGTTACTGATTTGCACATTAATTAAGATGCGTGCAACGGGAGGAAACATGAGAAGACACCAGGTCCAGGTGCTCAGTCTGCTATTTGAGCCCTTGCTCGGTCTAGCATGAAAGTTAGTAAGTCCTGACTCTTGATGTGGCTTGCCTCTGGGACTCGTATATATTTTAGAAATCTGCCTGGATGCTTTCTTTTTCATTTGTGATGCTACAGAGATTTGCTGTACTTGAAGAATCCCATAGATGCAGAAATGAACTTGTATAACTGAGTTGAAATATTAATTGTTAGCTGTTTGAATTAGACTAAGAGTGAAACTGACAGTTTAGTCTTGCTAATTACATGATTATTTTTCTAGTTTAGTACGAAAAAGGTACACATGCTTGATGGAGTCAGCACTGAAGGTTGAGCTTGTATTGGATGGGAATGATGTTGAGCTTGTCTCGAGATCTTTGTCAACCTGGTATACGCTTTTATTCTTTAACTCTATATCAGTTTCTGAATGTGTTGATTGTGGCTATCCTTAGGTTGTTCTTAACTCTTAGTGCTTCCTTAATTAGTATGTTTCGAAATTCCTACACAAGATAGAGTTGGTAGACTAGCCTGCTGAGTGTCCAGTTAATTTTTGAAATGTTAGGCTAACTTGAGTATCATTAGATGAAAGTTTAGATGATGACATGAATTCGAGATGATGTACATTTATCATTTCAATTGTTTACTTCTTCTAAGCGTTCATTACAACTCAGTGTTACTTGATTATTTTTCAGGGCTTCTTCTTGTTATCTTGTTTATGTACATGATCTATGGTAATAATCCTGGTTTCAACTTGTGTACAAGATGTAGAGTAGGTGTGTTGCGGAAAGTTACTCGTGTTGATGATGTCGAGTGGGGGATGTAAACAGTGGATAAATAAGGTAATCCACAAAGTTTCATGCTTGCTTCCACAGTTACAATTTAGACTTGCCATGACTCATTTAGATACAAGTTTTTGCTATAATTTGAGTCTGTGGTGATAGGCTTTCGTGACTTGATGGCTTTTACGCCTTACATAGTCGTGTGGCCTGAAATTGCACTGTGTTGAATGCTTGCTAGTGAAAGTCTAAACTGTAGTAATCCTTGCTAGTGCTGAATGCACTAAACTGTTGTATAATGAGTATTGCATTGTCCTTAATAAAGTTCTCTCTTGCAGTGGTATTGACTATTGATTTCTCTCTTGTATGTGCAGGTCAGAATGTTGTTCAAGGTGCTCCAGGAGTGATTGGAGTCATTATTAGAAATATGTAACAGAATTGGGGTGAACTCAGGATTTTTTTTTTTTTGGTTGTGTGAACTCAGGATTTTAATCCTTATTTTTGTTGAATTTGAACCTAAATTTGTATTTGAGTGTCACTTTAGATGAATTTGAGTTTCAGTTCATTTAGAATGTCACTGAATTGGATGAATTTGAGTTTTATTTCTATTTCACTTGTATTTGAATGTCATTTGAATTTATAAATTTTGAATTTGAGTTTCATTTCAACTGTATTTAATTTTCATTTGTAAATTTGAATTCGAATTTGATTTTGAATTTGATTTGACTTTCCTTTGACTTTCATTTGAATTTAAATTTCAGATTCATTTCAATATAATTTGAATTCAATTTGTATGAGACAGATAGATTCAGCTTCTGACTGAAGGGATTCAGCTGAAGCTGATTCCATTTTTTTAATATTCAGAATCATGGATACGAATGACCTTATTGGTATTAAATTTACCGCGGTTAATGCGCGTCGTTTCTTTGCGACCCTTGTTGCACAGTCGTAGAAAAATACCACGGCTGAATGCCACCCTTTATGCTACTGATCGTGTGCGTCGTAATTGCGTGTTTTACTACATACCGTGTAGGGTCGTAAAACGGCCTATTTCCACTAGTGCATATCTTATTGAATGCTATAAATAGAGGTGTCTATGGACAAATACCGCAAGCATCAAGCATACATGAAGGTCCTTAGGGAAGGTTGCAGCTCCTCTGGAAACTCCCTACGACTATAAAAGACTTCTCTTGAGAGTTGGGAAACACAGGTAGGAGATTGAGACCATATTTGGTTGAAATCAGATTAACCTGTAACCTTGGTAACCTGATCATGTTCTTGTCTATTCCATAGTCCGTCTCTTCTTCTATACGGTTATTCAAGAACTGATGCGTTACACACAAGGTTGAACGGTAGCAACGCACGGCTGCACTCGGTGTTGTAAGACCTATTTAGCTCCAGTTATACAAGTTTCTTAAGTGATTCTTCGTGTATAACTGAGGTAGAGACAAATTGGGCATAGCTTACTCGGTTTGCTTGTCAACCCTGATTTGTGAAGTAGATTTCCGTATGACCTGGATTTAATCATCCGAAGGAAGTCAACTTGTGTATGGTAAACTGATAGAGGATAGTTAGACCATACGTCAACAATTAGGTTGCAAAGCCAGTATTGCTGACACAAGCCTTTGACATCGGTCAAAGTAACTCCTAGGCCTATAAAGGACGTCAGCTGGGGGAATCAAGTGCGTGACGATCTGTGGGGGATCTAGAGACGTAAGGAGTGCGACAGTAGCCAATTCGCTTCGAGGGCTGGAGTTGGTCTCTGCTACATCCCAGACCGAAGTCTTATAGTAGGCTAGCGTTTGTATTCAGTTTGTACTGGGCGGTGTTCAATCTGGACGAGGTCCCGAGGTTTTTCTGCAAGGCAGTTTCCTCGTTAAAAAAATCTCTGGTGTCTTG
Organism: Papaver nudicaule; assembly: GCA_023529015.1. Lineage (NCBI taxonomy): Eukaryota > Viridiplantae > Streptophyta > Magnoliopsida > Ranunculales > Papaveraceae > Papaver > Papaver nudicaule. Next base: position 8,575 of record JAJJMA010159572.1, on the reverse strand, counting down.
TGTGCTTTTACTTTCCGCATTATATCTCTGATTATATAATTAAAGCACCAAGTAGTACGTTATTCAATAACTGTAGAGTTTACTCCAAAGTCCCAACTTTGTTGAGTTGATCCCCAAGATCACAACTCCAGTTATTAGAGTTTGGATATTGATTTTTGAAATCGTCCAAACTTAAACCATAAGACTCACGAGCCCAAACGAAAAATTGGTTGTATTTTGGTACCCCTCATTTTTCATAAACTCATATTTGTTTCAGCAACACAAATAAGAACAATTTTTATTTGATCATTTCAAAGAAGTAGTATTGAAGCATACCTGGGCCCTTTTTAATGAAGACAAATTACGATCCTGAATGTAGTCCCATGTATCTTTATTGTACCCAAAAGAATTGCCTTTATTCTCACCGACCGGTGGGTACTCCTTAGTGGTGAGAAAGCATAAACACAATTATATTGTGTTTGGGTGAACCGGCGGTTCACCAAGAATAGAGCCTGACTCTTTTATTTCCCCTTTTTCCTTCATTAAGATATCAACTTTTGTATTAACAAGAGTTGTTATGATCTTATTGAAGATGGTTTCATATGCTTTTATTAAGGAAGCATTATGGGAAACAGTAGGACAATCTTTTTCAGTCTTAAGATTGTCAGAGACATTTTCTATTTGTTCTGGACCATCTTCTTTGTGAGATTTTTTAGAAGATACGTCAATGGTAGAGCATGGAGCATGAACATTGAGATTGATGCAACCAATAATGGTTGTAGATATGCTCTTTTGTGTAAGAAGCATAATCATCTTCTTTTCCCACTTGCGTATTTTGTATCTACGTGAAGTGTGACCAATATCATTACAGTGATAGCATCGCTTGGTCCAGTCATCCTTATTGGATTTCAGGGATGAGGCTTTTCGTGTGAAGATCCTATTTTCATGGTGTTTTTGTTCATGATTCACGAAAGCATCAAACACAGACATTTACATCCTTTCAAAGCTGTTTGCCTGCTCTGATACCGACTGAAAAAGCGATACCGAGATACACCACCAACTTTTAGTTTTCGTGAACCTAGTTGATTATGGTTGTTTGAACGATCTCACAAATCAATATTCAAACAACAACCTGAGTATAGTTCAGAGAACCGAACCCTAACAAGAACGTAGTTCTCGTAGATCTCAATAGAGATGGATTCACTCAAAGGTTATGAATCAAAAAACTTGCAATTACTTCTATTATATAGATCAAAGACAATATAATGCAGAAGGGAAAAATAATGCAAGACACCAGAATTTTGTTAACGAGGAAACTGCAAGCCTAGGAGAAAAACCCGGGACCTCGTCCAGATGTGAACACCCTTAGTATGAACGGTATACAGACGCTAGCCTACTCTCAGACTTCGGACTGGATTGTATCGAGACTGAATTCACCCTACAAGCGATTCAGCTACCAATGTGCTCCTACGTCTCTTGGCTCCCGCAGTAGCCTACGTACTTGATTCCCCTAGGCGGCGTCCTTTACAGGTCTAGGAGTTGCTCCACTTTCCTTTGTGAAGACTAGCGCTACCCTGCCTCTAACAGGACGCCTAAAAGTATCCAAGTGATTAAACGAGAATACGATTGTGATTTCCTTTAGACTTAAAGTCAAGGTTAATGGAAATCAATATGTTAAATAGGGCTTATTGATCTAGCCTAAACAACTTTACCTCCGAACGCGTGACGAACTTAGTATGAAACCTAGTTCGTGAATTGCGTTTGGGAACTTCTAGGGTTTACGATACAAGATCTACCTTACGAAGTTTCTATCAAATCTTGGTCGTGATAAGATTGAAAGAATTCACCCAAGATACAGGATGGAATTTTACTTCCGACATGTGCTTCACGATCCTCAAGTGAAGTCTTTTCAATAGTCGTAGTCCTAAAATGACTTCGAGATGACGACCAACCTTTATGCAAGGATACACAGATGTGTAGAGGATTAAGATTGTATCTTGCATAAGGTCGTCTATTTATAGTGATCACCAAGGGAGGCTTTGCTTAAGTTTAAGCAACCTTGAGTAGGGCTCAAGAAAGTTCCGGAACTAGGAAAGTCCATTGCTTGAATACCCATTCTCAATCTTCTAAGAACTTTGGACAAAGCCAAAAGTTAAAGAAGACTCAACCTTGTTCGAAGGTTCGCGACTTCTGGTCCAATACTTGTTTGGACATCGCTTTGCGATTTCTGGTCCAAATACATAGTTTGAACATCGCTTGGATTAAGTTGTTGAATTCCATGGGCCAAGACACGATAAGTCCGAGAACAAATTATGTCTAGACCGAAAACTTCAAGATATGAAAGTTGGAAGTTTTCGCATGGCTTATGTGAACGCGTACACAGAGCAGTCATTCGAGTTCAGGAGAATTCTTGAGAATTCTTGAACTTGTATGTACGCGTTCATACAGACTTAGCTCGTTCTCTGAAATCCCAAAGGTGGTTATATGTTACATGTACGCGTTCATGTACGCGTTCACCGTTGGGGTTATTTTTCAAGAGACAACTCAACATACTCTACCTATACAAATTATCACAAGAGTGACAAAAGCAAAAGTGAAAATCCTAGAATACCTTCAGATCATATAAACAACATCATAGACTATTGGTATGATAGAAATGGTAAAAACGATACGGAAAGGGAATACCTTTCAAACCTTCAGCGGGGACGTTATGATTTATCAAGTAGTAAGCTTCGGTCTTCGTCTTCATCAGTCTTCGTCTCGATTACCTAGAACTATCCTAGTGCGAGTTGTAGAGTAAACTTATCAAGGATTGTGTTTTTGTCTCATAAACTTGACAACTGACTTGAGATAGCAACATCAGTGGGTTCAACAGAGCAATGCTCTAACAAAACTAGACATAACCTAAATTTTCAAAGTCTAAACTCGTCATGGTTTGGGACAATATTGAGACGATTTTGCAGAAACTCGTCAAGCAAATATGATTACTTGACGATTCTAGGCATGCAAAACTACAAAACTTAATATGCAGTGACTAAATCGTCAAAGTTTGGTGGAAATACTCGACGATTGTTCTTAATTTTTTTTTCCTGAAAGTGACGAGATTTCATGCGGTAAATTCGATTGACGGTTTCTAACATATCAAATTGATCCAAAGTACATTCAAAACAATTGCAAAGGTGATTGGAGTAACTTACTTCTTCATTGCGCCAAAGATTCGTCAATTTCTCCCTCCGGTTGTTCGTCGTCTTCTTCACGGGGTTTATCCTTATTTGAGTTTGATTTTTTCTTTCCTTTCCTCCTCTTGTAAGTAATTGTTGAATCATCTCCTTCTCAGTCGCTAGCCATGCATCTAATGTGGAAAAAACTAAACTCGAATTTGAGAGTAGTAGAGGTGTTTTGAGGAAAAAAATGGTTAATGGAAGTTTTTTTTTTTTTGGGTATGAGAAGTGGGAAATTTGTGGGAAGTTAATGGAGGAGTAAGAGTAGGGGTAGTGGGAGTATAATTTTGTAACTGAAAATTGAGAGGGAGAATTAATGGGTGGATAATTAATGGTTAGTTATAATTTGTAACTGATTAGGATAGATTAATTGTAATTAGCCACCCCTTATAAACTAGGATGAGATATGGTAAGCACATCTTGCCTTTATTAAAAAAAACCTTGCCCTTAAAATAACAAGGTTTTTAGAGGTTTCATTTAGAAGATCTCTTCCCATCCTAGTCATCTTTTTTACCATAATAATAGTTCAAAAACATACTATATGATAAGACACATATGTCAAGAAAAAATAACTCATGGGTTGGGATGGAAACCTTGAAATCCTAATTTCTAGGAATTTATATGCCTAATTGATCTAAAGGATGTCTAGAAGGTAATGCCAGATATTAAACATAGACATTCACCATTGGAGAAGCCTTTAGATGCGGACCTTGACTGCCGCGACAATTGTGTGTATCAATTCTTTCCATGTCCTTGTTATCACCTATATATTAAAGTTCTGGTTGGATTAGAATAGTATTGGACTAGGACACAAAATATATTTTGTCAGACAAAGTTAAGTTATTTGAACGATTTTGCCATATATTGATTCAACAAAAGGTGTAATAACGAATAACTCATAAATACAAGTAATAACGTGGTACATCGCTATAAATATATTGGTTTCTGGCGACAAGATTTTCACTGTAAAGAAAGAAAAAAAACTCCGTCAAGGTTTATTTCAACGAGTTTCATCCGAAGACTCTTGATTGATTACACGCGGAAAAAACGCTTAATATTTAACCCCGAGGGAGAAAGTATGTGGAAAAACGGTTATTTTTTTTTTCGGTCGACTACTTTTTTTTTAATACAAAAAATAATTGCATTGAAATCAAGTGAGACCAAAGTTGGCATCTCTAGGCAGCATTTCACATACTAAAGATGGAAAATCTGAACACAAACAATAAAGGTTTTTGACTGCATAACTAACTTAGAACAACATCAGCAACTTGATTGTCGTTTCAACTACAAAATCGAAATTAACTCTCTTATTAACAAGGATAATCCTATGAAAGAGAATCTAAATCGAAATTAACTCTCTTTTTAACATGGATAATCCTATGAAAGAGAATCTAAACTGCGGTGTATAAAATATGTTAATCAGCTTCTCCACCATTTCATTCTTTAACCAAGATGGAGCTTTTTGTTCTCATTAAAATTCCTTAGAAAGGAAAGTCGTAGCCAATAACCAATACTCTCGTTATCACATTTGTAGACTAAGAAAAATATCAGGTTTTACACTGAAGGAGTTTCTCAGTAAATTTGGAGGAAATGAGTGATGATGTGGCAGCGATTTGGAGGCGGAAAATTAAGATTTTTTTCTTCGCGAGTGAATCATGGTGGGAGGATCTCAATCATCTTCCCAGACCAAATTGATCTTCCATGGTGGAGATTATACTAAAATCTCATCGTCTAGTTTAGTTCCTGTCAACAACAAAGTCGAATTTCCTCCACTGTCGTTTTCATCTGTGGTGAAGAAGGCGGCTGAGACTGAGAACCCTAGAGTATCAATTCCAATTGATGAAGAAGAAATTAACTTTGGGTCAGATGGAAATAGCATCTCTGCTGAGATTGGAGTATTGGGGGGTAAAAACCCTAACCCCAAGGAAAAGAATCGTTGTCTTCTACTCAGTTGAAGACAACGATTTTATGAATAAAGATTGTATGAAAGGAGTATTGGAGCAAGCTCTCAATTGAAGATGAAATTTTCTCCTCCACCTGAAATTAATGGTAAAAATATGGTCTCTGCATCCTCAAAGGATTTCGCTAGTGAAATCAAGAATGTGAAGACTTGGTGGTTGGATTTTATGTGTGAAAGAGATTAAAATTTTATGTTGTGGAGAAAGTTGTGAGCAAAGCATGGAACCTTAACAAGGGGGTAAGTATGAGACTCCATGGAAATTGTGCATTTATCTTTGAATTTTAGGATAGTGAGGATCGCAGGAAAGTATTAAAACTAGGTTCTTTCTATATATTTGATAGACTCTTCACTTTGAGACCATGGTCTCATTTATCGAAAAATTAATTCCTGACATTCAGTCAGTACCTATTTGGGTTATGATCTTTGGAGTTCCATTGCATATGTGGAACATTGAGGGGCTAAGCTTGATATCTAGTTATCTAGGTAAACCTATATTAGCTGATGAATGCACAATGAAAAAAATCTAGGTTACCTTTTTCTAGAATATGCATTGAAATTGAAGTTGATTTTGCATACCCTGCAACCATTCCACTTCTCATTGACGATAAGTTTGCAATGGAGCTCCCTGTTGAATACCAGTGGAAGCCGCAAATGTGTGAAACTTGTAAGGTCTTTGGGCATTTAAACAAAAGATACTCTAAGAAAGGGAAGACAAAATGGACTCTAAAATTGGCTAACCCACCAAGTAAGAGTGGTAATGTCCTAGCAGTAATGGATACTGCAATTAATTGTGGGGTTATGTTTCATGGCTTAGGCAAAACGAAAACCTACTAAAGTCGAGGCTGATTATGCTTAAAAATCTAGTGCACGCGGTAGGTTACCCCAACTGGGTGCGCCAAACGCGCGTTGATCCAATCACTGATAGGCCCTTCCAACCCTTATCAACAGCCGCGCTGCCGGCTGGAGCATTTGTTCGGTCCTTTGTAACGTCCTCTTTATGTTCCACTGGAGCGATATAGAAGAAAGTAGGGTTCATTAGACAGTGCTGAGGGTATCGGTATACCACACGGACTTGTGTTGGAGTTCATGGTGAAACGATAAATGAAGATACTAGAGCACCAGCTTCAATAAAAGTGTGTAGTTCTTCACAGGAAGTGCATGTAGGAATTGGTAGCATTGCTTCTACTACAACACATACGGCTGAAGTGGCTGCAGAGAGTGATAACATAGCTACAAGGAATGAACTGAATATGGTCAGTTCTCACTCAGCTGGAACAGGGGTTTGGATCCCAACTAGTGCACTCGTAGTGGGTTGTGATATGAGAAACAATATAGAGAACATGAATAAGAAAGCTCTGGTTTCTTCTTCAACAGAAAAGGGACCGGTTAGCAAGAAGAATACAATAGCCTCTCCCACTTCTGAAATTGAGATCGCAGACAAGGATATAGATGATCATGGTGCCTGGACTGAAGTGAAAAAGAAGAATTCTAAAAAAGAAAAGAAAAGGATAAGCTCCAGTCCTCACCTAAAAGGAATCCTTTTATGGTGTTAGGAGATTTATGAATGATTTCCAATCAACAAGGTTGGAGTTGCCGCCAAAGCTTCATCCGCAGTGCACAATTAAGAAATTGAAGCGAAGTGATGGAGAATGGCAGCTCTGTGTTGCAGATGTCTTTAGAGACTCTTTTTGTTTTGTGCTGCTTGCTGTTATTTGTTTCAGGTCTTGTTTGGACTTTAGTTAGTCTTCTGGGTGTAGTTTGTTTCGCATAGGAACTCTTGTTGGTTGTGTCTCAGGATCTTGCATCATTAAGTTTGGTATTTCTTTTGCTCAGTTGGGTTAGAGATTTGTCTCTGCCTACTTGTTGCGTATTGGCGCTCTTTATCTTGTTTTTTTTTTCTTTCTTTTTTTTCAATAAAGTTTTAACCTTTCTCCCTAAAAAAAAACTAAGAAAAATACTGAGCGAATACACCACCCATATATACGTTACATGCAACCTTTGTTTTGTGTGATTGCTCATGCACAATCTATCAGAAATGAAATCAACAAGAGTTGTTGGGATTGATGAACTGATGAACACAAAATGCTCATGATCGATGAAATAGAAAAAATAAAAATCTTTATTTTACTTTCTTCTTCCCTTCTTTCTTTATTCAAACATTAACTGACCTAAAAAAAATCTTTTTTGTTTTTTTG
>JAJJMA010159568.1:0-15114 GCA_023529015.1 Papaver nudicaule | reverse complement strand
ACTGGATTAGTTAACAAGGTGAGAGGGCCCACATGATTATTTTTTTTAACGAAGGCCTCTCTCCGTCATCCTATCTCTCTTACCCTTTATAAGACCAGTTTTTCTTTGTCAATTTAATAAGCCATTGCTTGGCCAAATGTTAGATGTTTGAATTCATGTGGGTGAACGGAATCGTAGTCATACAAAAATTAGAGTAAAAAAGAAGCATTAGGTTACATGATTCACTTAACAGATGAGGAGGTGTTTGTATTCTTACCGTGCAAAGGCGTATATGTTTTGTATCCGTAGCTGTGCAAGCTTATTACTAAAGAATTTGTGCTGGAATGTGTATATTGCCCTAGTTTAACCAAGTCAAATGAAATGAAAACAGCTCTGTTGTTGTTACGATGCAAAGTTTCACTTTAAGAAATACGATTTTCACAGCAAGGAAAAAATAAACGATTTTTTTGTAGGCGTTTGCCCCAGTTGGATCAGGGATGCAATTAACTGTAGACACTGCATAACAGTTTAAGAGTCCATGGAAACCTACGTCTACTTCTCATGGATTTACTTGCCACCTACCTGTAATCATATTCAGTCCCCCCACCACGTCCGCGTCCCAAACTTGGGTCTGTATTAACTAGTACGGTGGAAAGTAAATCCATGAAAATTTTTGTACCTACTTATTACAAACAATACAATTCATGGCACCTTCACAAAAACAAAAAAATACAATTCATGGGGAGATTACAAACCAGACCAGAGAGAGTGGGTCTGTGATACCTTTCAGAATAACAGGAACAAAAGCATCATACAACGGAAAATCAAATTTGAGAAACAGACATTGCATTATTGCAATGAGGAGAAGTTGATTTCCCGAGTTTACCCCTATACCAATGTAACAGTGTGGTGTTTGACAGAAAATTAAATAAGGCTAAATAGGTAATTTAAATCTGACATACATTAATGTCGAGAAAAGGTGAAGTAATGGGCGAGAGAGAAGCGAGACTCAAGAGAGGAAGGAAGGAAAGGGTCTGCGTAGGACCATGCGACCGAAGAGACAGGGAAGGGGGTCCAGTCCAGGTTACCAAAAAAAAAAAATTAGCAACAATATGGCACGTGCATAACACGGCACAATTGATTGCAGAAACATTAGTTTGCTGTCTGTTGTAATCGAAATGTTTAGCTGCACACTCAGTTAACGTATTCTCTAACAAAAATATAATGCAATAGTTAAAACACTCTCGTGACTTGTCACTAGCGGATGTCACTATAGTATAGTGACAAAGTTATTGAGGTGACGATATCAGTGATCTAAATTCGAAATTCGTTAGTACCAAATTCTTTAACGATTAATAAAAAAATTTGACTTGTCACTAAAATTTAAGTAGATGCTTCATATCTTGGAAACCTACTAGGCTGCTACTTCTAACGGATTTACTTGTCAGCTACCAACGTCCCAGACTTGTGTCCACATCAATAAGGCAATGCCTAAGCTGGCCGCCAACAACTATATTTTAAGAGAAAACGGCAACAGTGTCCAACTGTAGCAGGGAAATCCGTTTGGTATTCAACTGTTTCCAAAATACAACTCCATGTCTGTTCCGAGTTTTCTAGTTGAATCGGCGAGTCGACTCGTCTTTTAGAGTTAACCACACAGGTTAGTTCGTGAGTTAGGGTCAGGTTTTAAGAAATGGGTTGTTTGTAACCCGATTGGTTGTAATCCGATTGTAGCATAGTGTAGTACAAAATTAATCCTGCCTTTCATTATATTGTAGCACAAAATTAACATAGAAATTAAACCTGCACCGTGTAGTCTCAAATTAATTGTGTATATAAAATCTCACTACTTTATATATAAAATGATCTCAGCACATTGTAGCACAAAATTAATCCTGCCTTTCAGCACATTGTAGCACAAAATTAACATTGCATTTCATCACAGTGTAATACCAAATTAATTGGGTATGTAAAATCTCACTACTTTAGATATAAAATGATCTCTTCCGCAACATCTTAACCAATTCGGTCAACTTCCGACCATTGAAGCCTCATCATACATAAACCCCATGAAACCTGCAGCACCAAATGAAACACAAAAGAAAAGAAAATATGAAACACAAAAGAAAAGAAAGAAGAGTCCCAAAATTTCAATAATAAACCTACCTTTCAGCACATTATAGTACAAAATAAACCCTACCTTCCATCAAATCGTAGCACAAAATTAACAGTGCCTTTCATACATAAATCCATACTTCGCCATTCCTTCAGACATAAATCCCATGAAACCTGCAGCACCATATGAATTAAGGATTGTACTCCACCTCCACCCTCGAATACATCCGTCCACAACTACACATTGTCACTGAAAGAAGTCATGCATTGCAAAAGACAACCAGATGACAACCCACAATTCAATTTTTTCTAACAATGCAAAGATATAGAGTGGTTCACTACTGAAATAGACTTCGCCTTTACCAAAAATGACCTGAGCACATTTTAACTCAAAATAGCTATCTAGCCAAGAGTAAGTGATAACTAAGGGAATGGATTCACATCGTTACAGAAAGCACAAGCAATTCATTCCCTAATCAATAGAGCTCAGGACAACCTTAACAGGAAATAAAATAGAGATTTAGCACAACAAAGACAAACAAGTCAGTTTTCAAATTTACCAATACTGGCAAGACATTTTTACTATAACTAAGATGCACTACTACTATGACTATTTTAGTCCTACACAAATGCAGATAGCATGACTATTTTAGTCCTACTGTTTCCAATATTGTAAGACAATTTTAATACAGCTAAGATGCACTACTAGTATGACTATTTTAGTCCTACACTAACGCAAATAGTACGGCTATTTTAGTCCTACACCACAGGTGATACGTTTATGAACCATCAATGAATATGCAGGATAGTGAAGCAATTACAGGATTACCTGTTGTAATTTCAAAGCTCTTTTCCAGATTAAGTTGCTTCGAAGAGTTATTATTAGAAAATAAATTTAGTCTTTTGAGCTTTTTGCAAGGGGAGAACGAACATAAGGAAAATAGAAAAGTGTTTCAAGATATTCCTATGGAACAACACTGAAATATCAACTCATTCACGACACTAAAAGACAAAGTTTGAAACAGATATCCAAATGAATAATTGCCATGCTTTACAGTTAACTTCACATACCGTAATTTTATCACCAGACTGATGATTTCTTTCACATACTTGAACCTGCATATAAGCAACTTAAAATGATATTTGGTTTGCAAATGAAAAATGGTGAGTTCACTTAAACATGATGTGCTAGTTTATCACCAAATCCACCACCACCACCACCTTCTGTCATTTGCACATCAGCTACAGAAATGGGGCCAGATCCTTCACTCCCACTAGGGATGAGTTAAATGTGGCACACAGAGTATACAGTGTACATTAACAAGTACTACCATTGTTAACCAACAATTAATATAAATATTTTGAAGATCCCATCTCTTACAAAGGCTTTTATTCAGCTAGACATTAGCATTTCCAGTCGACGCATAACCTGAAAATAAAATAAATCAACCATCAATTGTGGGATAGTAACAGTAAGAAGCACCTTAACTTTATCAACAAACACCGATCACAACTGTCGGACAAAATCAAAGAAAATGTAAATGAAATTCATACTGCAACGGAACTCTACCAATTAGCACCACTCCGCTTATTGTCAAAGCTAAATGTCTAAACAACATTTAAATTAATGCAACAGAACTCTACCAATTAACACCACTCTGCATATTGTTAAAACTAAATGTCTCAAAATAAAAGTGTCCTTGTTACACAGTTTTTGTAGGTAGAAAGTTGGAGGTGAAAATGAGGTGTAAAAATATGCCAAGTACTAACTGTATGTGGACACCACCGATGAGCAAGCACCATTTTAAGTAAAGTTCAAGCGTGTGACCTGATATTAATTTGTGATACAATATTTACTAATTGTATGGAAGATGCTTAGTAAGAAATCAATCCTACTGCAGTTAACATACTAATCTAGTGAGGTACACTGATTAATTACACACCTTAGACCTCAAAGTTTTCTACGGATACGACACACCTGTAGTTACATCCAGAAATAGAAAATCAAGCTACAGAGGCCATTAGGTAGAATATTATAGCTGTCGGAATAGTAATTGCATATATTTGTCGACTTATCCACAAATTGGTATTCTAAGCTAGAGGAAGAAACTAACTTGCCTCTGTTCGTCCTGTTTTATTCAGTTGTTTGTCATTCTTGGTTTGCCATCGGAGTCGAGCTACAAATCTCGGTCTTTGACGTAGATGAGTACTCGATCAATCCATTCTACAATGTCTGCAAACCAATTCACTGGATGAGAACTTCTGCGAACGCATCAATCAAACCAATTCATTGGATGAGAACTTCTGCGAACACATCGATCTGACATATAAGCTCCAAAATACATATTAAACCGTTAATTAGAGAAGAAAATGCAAAATCTTCAAGGCATCAGCTGCTAATTTATTTCCTTAAAATGGAAGAAACGACACAAATTAACATTGTCTTACTAGTATTAGTAACAGTGGAACTAAAATAAATATACTTACTGCATTTGTGTAGGAGTAAAATAGTCATATTTACTACATTTGTGTAGGACTAAAATAGTCATATTAGTAGTGTGCCGACGCTCCCAGTGCTTCCGCCCTCAAAATTTTCTCTTTCGCCAGTAATCTGCAAGTGAAACTATTTCAGTTAACAAGAGCGCACAACTGTTGTGTAGGAAAAGATTCGAAGCAGTATGAAAAAGAAGAATTACATTTTCAGTTATAGTTGACACGATTAGGCATTCTACACCTTAGTTCTCAAGGAAACTTACAAAGCAGAAACATATAAGTCGGGAGTGCATATGTTTCTTGAACCCTACCTACTTATAACATGTCTTGTTTTTGATTTGATTCAATTTTGCACCGTAGATATCAAAGGAGGTAAACCTTAACCTATAAAACAAAGAACATCCAGTTTTCAGTAAACAATAAGAACATACAAATAACCAACCTTTGTCTTCCCTATAATCTCAGCAAATAAGATTCAAGAACGGATAGAGCTTGCTCTGTGATAGCCATGTTCCTTGCTTGCATCACCCAACCGTCGACAACTTCCTCTGCTTTGCTACCACGAAAACCAGTTTCAAGGCTTTCTGCTGCTTCAGCCAGTTTTCCTTCCGCCAGAAGCCTCTCAACTCTGCTGATAAGTCTGGAAAAAAACTTTATACTGTAATTTTATTGCGGTAGCTAAACTACACAGATTAAAATCGAAGTAGAAAAACAGGCAAACTACAAAGATGAAGTGCAACACTGTAAAAAGGTTCAAAAAGTTGTTTAAGCTTCAACACTTGCCTTAGGATTCAATTGTGGTTGTGTGTCTGTACCATGCCTTAACGTAAGGTTGACCAAATTGGTTATGATGCTACAATTTTATATACCCGGTTAATTTTGTACTACAATGTGCCAAAAGGTAAGGTTAATTTTGTGCTACAATGTGCCGAAAGGTGGTGTATATTTTGTGCTACAATGTGCTGGAAGGTAGGTTTTTTTTTAAAACTCCAGGCATATTAGTTGCCTGCAATACAGGAAATTGAACACTTATAAGAGCGCAGAAACAAGATGCAGGCACGGTTATGGTAGGGGTTGTATTTACCTTCACAGACAACTCCTTTAGATGACTCCAATCCCTCAGTGTTTCCTCGGTAAGTTCCTCTGGGTCATCAAGAAGTCTTAGTGGACTTAGGAGGTCCCTGACAGCCTCGTTATAGATCTCCATGGCAGAGAACTTCAATACAAACAGATATTCAAACTGACCCTTTTAACTAAGGTTGATTTTCCTTTGGCAACTTTGAAACCCCTAATTATGTAAGATTCAAAGCAAGATTATCACCTAGATATCGAGCCTATCTATTCACGGTTTGCAAAGTAGTGAACTCACCTATTGCTTAAGCTCCCTAGGTCAATGGTAACAACAGGACTATGCATTAGAGATTAACCTTATTCACAAATTCATGTTATTCAACCAAATCAACCATACCTAAATCATGTTATTCACAATGCAACCAGATCTAAATCATGTTATAAATTCAATATCACTCAAAATCACCTCAAAATCTGTAAGAACCCTAATCTCCAAAAATCGTCTCCAAGCAGTAAGAAAGACAGCAACAAAAGCTTGCCTGCAAAAAAAAAATACAATTATAGTTAGATTCTCCAAAAAATTTAAACCCTAATCTTACTCAAAACCCTTAATTCACAGAAACCCTAGTTGGATTCAAAATTAATGCAGTAAGAACAAAAAAAATTTACCTTTTTTTTATCAAAATTAGAAGAGGGGCGAACTGAAATTGATAAGTGAAGACGAATTAGAAGAGGGGAGAGTTGAAATTGATAGAGGGATGACGGATTAGAAGAGGGAAGAACTAAAATTGATAGAGCGACGAAGAACTGAGAAGAACGAAGAAAGAAGAAAGGTCAGTGAAACAAACAGAAGAAGCTTTAATCAAATTCAAGAGATTCAGAAGAAAACCTAGGAGGCTTACCTTGAAATGGTTTCTTTAGAATCCAGCGATTCAATGATTTTGAGTCTTGGGTGTCTCTGGGTTTGTCTTTGTTTCTTGGTACCTTGTGGTCCTTTCAGATCGGTGTAATTCACTAAAGATGATGAACAAAAAAAAAACACACCAATTTTGACTTTAAACCCTGAATTCAGTTGTAACAGAAGAAGAAGAGAAGTAGAGTTATTGTTGGGTTAGAAGAAGAAGAAGAGAAGAAGAGAAGAAGAAGAAAGAAGAGAAGTAGAGTTAGTAATTCGGGTGGGTTTACGGGTTTCTAAATAACGGGTAAACTAGAGGAGTTAGCTAGGGTTAGTTGGTCTGGTTAAATTCGAGTTGTAACAGCAAAATCGCTAACCAGATCGGCCAAAAAATCAGAACAGACATGGAGTTGTATTTTGGAAACAGTTGAATACCAAACGGATTTCCCTGCTACAGTTGGACACTATTGCCGTTTTCTCGTATTTTAAACCCTTCTCAATTGTACCTGAATATCTGTATGTAACTCTAATTATTCATATTTTCAAAGAGGAAGAATCCACTTACACTCTTCATATCTCACACTTTTGGGGCTATAGTTATAATAACTCCTAAACGTATCGAGGTTGAAGCTAATATTTTAGGTATATGTTCCTCTTATAGAGCTTCATACTAAAAATGAGTGCATTTCGAAATACCAAACCTCAATATCTACCAATTTATTTAAACCATTGAAGATCAGTTGATTTTCGAAGGTTGATTTCAAAGTTATAAATGATGGTGCTATACGTCTCTAAAATGTGCTCACTTTTTATACGAATGTAGAGTTCTATAAGAGGAACTTATTTGCAAAATACTAATTTCAAATCCGATGTCGTTTGGGATTTATAGAAAAAATGATCCCGAAAGTGTTAGATATTGTAAGATGAAGGTGTGAGGGGATCCTTTTTCATTTTGAAATTGGCACCTCTATGTTAAAAATTCTTCGTATGTTTTAACTATACACTAAAATTAAACTCGACATCTCATCTTTACACTATCTTTACTAGGATTGCTAGGGAAGATTTAACCGAAGATGTTGCCATTCTTACAACTTGGTATAATCAAACACCTATGCCCCATGTCCAACGCTAAATGGTTCCAGCTACCAATTTTTTGGACGGCGTGTGAAACAACTATGTGGAGAATTATGGTAATCTTCATCAAAGATCAATGAAAACAGTACATGACATGTATATTGTGATTCACAAGAAAAAAACAGAAACTCATTATCTAACAGACGTCGCTTCAAAGGTCAATGCAACTGCTATCTTTGCTCAAAGCTCCAACCCTTTACTTTTATTTTCGATATTCTAGGACATAATTCTAGCTGCCTCTTCAGGAGGAAACCAAAAAAAAAAAAAAAAAACTCTCTCGAGTATAAAGTCCTAATTAAATTTGGCCCCGTGAGAGAGTGGTTGGCTCCATGAAATTTTATACCTATCCTTTAGAGAAGGATATGGGATGTCTAAAAATGGATGAAAATACTAAGTTACCCTCACTCATTTTCTAATCTAATTTAATAACCACCCCTTCCTTCATTTCACCCTCTCCTTCATTCCTACTCCACCACCACCATTACCACCGCCTCCTCCACCACCATTCACTACACGAAATCCAGTTTTTACCAACAGCAGCATTAGTCACGGTTTGTATTTCAGCAACGCGCATACGTTGTTGGGAAGCTCCTAACGTCTTCAATGGTTACTGAAAATGCGATCTGTTACAGTGCTTCGTGTTTTTGTTGGTGCAATTACCCGCCTACCCTCAATATTTGGGTGCACTTCCTAAGTTAGCCTCGACTTTTCTTTTCCCTGCCCCACTTTTGGGCTGATGAAATTTCAACCCCAGCATCGTAACAGAACCGGATTTTTATTTCAACGGATTAACTTAATACCACAGATCCAAAAATAAGAAAACCCAAAAGAAAATCAAAGAAAATCAACTGAAATTATCAAACCATTTATTATTTCTGAATTAGCTCAGCTGTATGTCCAACACCAACAACTTAAGCTGCCACATCCACTCATTTCTCTCGCTGGTTTCTTTTTCTCCACCGGATTCTTTTCTATCACCAGTTTCTTTCCCTGCCGACGTCGATTTTGACGGCCAAATTCGTCGAGCACAGTGAGATTTAGCGTGCGGGAACTTCATCAACATCATTGAATCAATCAAATCTTCTATGAAATATCGATTTGGAAACTGGTTTGAGTTTAGTCGATTTCTTATAGAAGAATTGAAACTGATTTCAAATTTTGGATCTGACGATGCTCTATTGGTTAAGGTATTTCACTTGTATCCCTTTGAATTGGAAATTTACAACATCTATAGTCGAAACCATTGAGTGTCAATGATTAAATTTCTGGTTATGAGTATTGAAGGTCTAAATCTCTCAGATCTGTTTGCTGTTGTAGGATTTTTGTTGATTTGTCAGATTTTTGCGTTTGTTGATTGTCATTAGAAATGTAGATGTGTTTTAAGTTCATGGTAGTCTGTATTTCCATGTGATTGTAGGTGTGGTTAGTTCATATATTGTACTCTGGTTTGATAATGTTACACTGAAAAGTTTATACATTAGGTTGATGAACTTTGTCTAGGACATATTATAGGGCACCAAAGAAATCATACAGAAAATCTAAAACATTACAGCCAACTAGTTATTCATAAGCAAATCCAAAGATAAACAAGCAAAAACATTACAGCCTCCATAGACTTAAAATAACACTCTGAAACTGAAAACTGCTTATTTCCTTGGCCTGCATCGAAATTTATGTCATAGATCATAGTCAGTGACCGAGCTACATTCTCCACTTCCCTGTCCTGCAATCTACTAATGATATATAGACTAAGGGAAACAACTCTAAGTTTTCGACTGTTCAACCAAGCATCCTTCCAAAGCATATATTTCACTCCTATACCTCCCAATCTATTTGTCCTGCAATGCCTTGTTCTAAAACTTCAACTTCTTTATACCCACACCACCACTAGAATACCTAGACACATCAATAACAATCAAAGAAACTACAACAAAATTTCCTTAGCCTACATTGAAATTTATGTCAGAGATCATAGTCAGTAATTGAGCTACATTCTCCACTTCCCTGTCCTGCAATCTACTAATGCTATATAGACTAAGGGAAACAACGCTAAGTTCTTGACCGTTCAATCAAGAATCCTTCCAAAGCATATATTTCATTCCTATACCTCCCAATCTATTTCGCATGCAATGCCCTGTTCTAAAACTTCAACTTCTTTATACCCACACCACCACCTTCATTCTAACAGGATTATCCTAAGAACAACAGTTGCAGTAATTATCAACTATAATCAGAATTCTCATATTGGACTATACAGAATTCTCACCACACATCAATTTAACAGTAATTCAAACAAAAATTAAACCATTAATTTTAACTTAATGTATTAAACTCCCAAAATATTTAACTTCAAACATGCAACCAATAACAATATCCCAAAATATAAATCCTTAAGCACAAAATAACTTAAAAAAACACAACATTGTTTAGGAATGGAAGAGAGACTGTAAAGCCATAAGAATAGCATACCCAATGTACTGCAGCACCATCATCCCTAAAAGTTTGTTGATCAATTGGGGATCAATAACATGTTGCATGGGCAGGAATCTCCCCACATTCCTTGATCTCCCCTGGATCATCTCTATTTCCTTCATGAATCTGCTCTTTCTTCTTTCTGCAGCTGGCCATCTCCTTCTAGGATTTTCATCTCCCTTCCCATCCACTTGATTGTAGAACTCAACAATTGGACCCATTGGATAGGGGATTTGCATGTATTCCTGGAAATGAGATTTTTGATTTCCATGCTTGCAAGGACCTGTGTAGTACATACCCTTTATCTCCATGTTTGCAAGGACCTTTCTGATCATCATCTTAATCTCTTTAAGAAATTTTGATTTTTTTAATCTCTTTTATCTCTAACTCTTGGTTTTCTTCTTCGACTTTGGGTGAATAAGGCTTAATCACTTACTTTTGCAGGAGTGGTTTCTTTTCACATTCCTCTAGATAATAAAAATTAAATAGTCCTATGTCCAAACATTGGTCATAGGTCAGTGAAAGGCCATAGGTCAATTTTCTTTTCTAGTGTTAAAAACATTTATCAAAATGCACAGGGTCCCAGTATATTATTACTGAACCATACATATGCTACTGTATAACATAGAATAAAACCTCAATTTATAGAACCAAATTGCATAACCATAAAAGCAAAGAAATTTAACACATATATAAAGATGTCTTTAGGCAGGGAAAACATAGAATAAAAACCCCTTAATTAATCATCACTTCCCTTTCCAGTGCGGTCCCTTGAATCGTCTCCAGCATTCTCCTTAGAATCCTCGCCATCATCCTCCGAGTCAGTCTTTGATACTAGAAAAGTATCATTCGCACCTTTCGCCTCATTCTTCCTGAATATCTCGAGCTTTGCCTGCCAACGTGAAATGAAACGAGCATAACATTCGTCATCAGAGGTTGAGTCACTTGAATATGAATCATCTTCTGCATCCTCCTCTCCTCGCTCTTCAGAACTATCAGAAATATGCTGTACCGCATAGCCTGCTTTACCCATCCTCGCCCTCCTTGCCTTCACCACACATTTCTTCCTACTTTCCTTCTCCCGTACCTCATTGAATTTCTTCCTCTCTTCTGGGGATTTGAATAATGAGTCTATAGTGATGAATGGTTCATTAGTTCTTGTAAAAGCACTCTTGCACTTGTACATTTGCTCTTCAACTTTCATTAGTTCTTCTTGAGTCAATTTCCACATGTACTGTAAAAACCTATCCAATCTTTTTGCTCTCGCCTCTAAATTTTTCTTCTCCTCTTCTTCCATTTTTTCCTCTTCTGTCATTGGTTTCTTTCCCTTGTCTTCGCTTGACAGTTTTCTCTTCTTGTCCATTGCCACTATGTCTGAAAAAAAAAATCTCTTGCTCTGATTATTTCTTTGTCTAATAGTTCAAAAAAAAAACAGGAATGTATTTATCCTAGCCCCCCCACTAACCCCTCAATGTGCAGTTGAGAAACTGACTGCAATTAATGGCAGTTACATTATGTTTTGTAACTGCCGGACTAGTTTAAGGTTGAAATAAGGAGACTCTCCATTTTCATCAGTAGTAGTATCACTTTCAATATTGAAATCATGGCTGGAGATGATGGAAAAGAAATCAGTGATAAGAGCAATAAAACTGAAGAAGAGATTCTGCCTTCGAGAAACCAATGGTTGCAGATACTTGATATTCTGACTGGCAATCGAATTGGCAATAGAATGGATCATGATAATAGCACCACGAACTACGATTGGTACTGGGATCTTATCAAGTATAATCGACGGGTGAAGGTGGAGACCTGGGAGGGCAATATTCCTCCCGGGTTTGGCACCATTGTGCCTTATCAAACTCCATTCTTGACTCGATTCAGACTCCCAATCAAGGTAATACTTCTTCTAATATCCCATTTAATCGTAGTATTAATGAAGTCGGTAGTGGTAGTGGTAGTGGTGGTAGACGTGTTAATGGTTCTCGGGTTGATGGTGGTAATGGTGGGAATGTTGGTGGTGGAAATGATGCAAATTTTGATCCTTTCATTCCAAGTAATCTTATTGATGGTGGTAGACGTGTTGATGCTGGTGGTGCTAATGAGGTGGCTGTGAGTGATGATGGGACCTTTATGATTGATGCTGGTGGTGATGGTGATGGATGGGTGTTACAAGCCATTCATCCACGGTGGGGTACATTTAATGTCTTGGAGGGTGTGGCGGTTGTTGGAGACCGATGGGTGGTCACTGGCGGTCATAGGATGGGGTACGTCGGTGTGTTGCAGTACGCTTCATTTATTAGGAGAATCCATCAAGAATTGAATACTCCCCTGGATCCTGAAGCCGCATTTACGTTTCCGGTGATGGAGTGGTTGAGTCCTATGGCAGCTGCATTTGCCCATGGTGTTGCTGCAATGGATAGGACGCGTCAAGCCGGACGCACTCGACCCTTTCAAGAGGGGTAAATCCCATGGCCGAAGCACAGGCGGAGGAATCGGGTGTGTCAAGGAAGCGCCAGCGAGAGGAGTAGAGTGTATAGAAAATTTGCTGAAATGGTATTGTTGAAAATTTGGATTTACTTTGTCTTATAAACGGTATTGTTGATAATTGAATGTTAGAATTTAGAAGAGAAGCAGATTTTGCAGAGTATGCCTTTTGAATTGAGAGTATTGAACTTTTTCTTGTCAGGGCATTTAGAGTGAATGCTAAGATTTAGAAAGAAAAAAAACAGATTTTGCAGAATATGGAACTTTTTCTTGTCAGGGCATTTAGAGTGAATGCTAGGATTTAGAAAAAAAAAAAAAAACAGATTTTGCAGAATATGGAACTTTCTTGTCAGGGCATTTAGAGTGAATGTTAGAATATAGAAGAGAAGCAGATTTTGCAGAATGTTGGCCGGACCTGTAATTTGGCCAGACCTGTAATTTGGACGGACCTATAACTTTTTCTTGTCGGGCATTGATGGTTTCAATGTCACTTTACAATGCTTGTGTTTGAATTGGTTGATTTCAAGTTCAATTTGGTGTTTCCTAGTTA
Organism: Papaver nudicaule; assembly: GCA_023529015.1. Classification (NCBI taxonomy): domain Eukaryota; kingdom Viridiplantae; phylum Streptophyta; class Magnoliopsida; order Ranunculales; family Papaveraceae; genus Papaver; species Papaver nudicaule. The sequence goes on along the minus strand of JAJJMA010159568.1, from coordinate 1,921 downwards.
TCCTACACTGCACAGTTCTCTTAACCTACACCATTGTTAAACGGAAATTAGATTAAACACCAATAACATAAACCCATGCACATTCAATCCGGCCGATAATACAACCCAAAAAACACCAAAAACATAAACCCATAAACATTTCTATGATACAGAACAGCCCAAGTAGGACTCTTAAATTGAACCAGTCTGATTGATCCTACTTGCGAAGTGGAACAGATTACCCATCGAAATCACTGTCCTCCTCATCTCCGCTTACCGATGAAGCTGCAGAACCATAATATGCATCACTTACTTCTTCATCTTCTTCTTCCTCCAGAGGCTCACCATCAGATCCAAGCAAAGGCTCTAGCATGGTTCTTGCAAAAACCTTTCGGTTATGATTCTTTTCGGCTAAGAATTTCCGAAATAGAGCTTCCTCTGCTTCCTGTGCTGCCTCTGCTTCCAGTTCCAGATCAAATGAGTCTTTGGAGGCTTCAGAATCCCCATCAATACCATCCCTTGCTTCTACCTCTTCTTCCTCATCACTATTATCTGAGTCGGAGGGGTTGAGAACAGTCGTACATAACTTCAATCTCTCAATCCGTTCTTGCCTCTTTCTAGCCTTGCGAGCAGCTCTTTTCTTCTTCCAGAGAGAAAATTTTGGTTCATGGGCAGCAACTTGTCTCTCCAAGTTTTCTCTCCAAAGTTTGGTGTGTAAACTCTCAGGCTTCACCATTTTTCTCTCTCTGTTTTGGTTATCTCTCAGTTTTTTTTTTTGCCTTTGATATCCCTTAAATTTAGCCTTCTTATATATTGTGCAATATATAGCTAGAAATTAGGTCAATAGCTAGAGATTAGGTCCACGATGTTTGCGTATTCAACGCTGGTAGTCAGTCATTGCCAAGAGCAATATCAACAGTCATTACGTGTGGTTAAATCTAGCTAATCACAGCGCTGCAAAGTCTTATCAGTTATTTTTTTAAGAATTCAGTCTTATCAGCTATTAAAAATGTTAGAATTATGGACCTACTCCTATTTATGTTTGCCGGTTTTTTTCACCCAAATGGTCAATATGGGCCGCCTGTAGACGCTTCGAATGAATATGGCCCCCATGAATATACTTTCCGATAATTTTGGCCGGATTACATTGAGGTTGTAACAAAAAGTTTAATTACTCAATTAAAATGACACAAGTAAAAATTTTCAACTCAAGATAATTTTTCATTAATTGGAAAACAAGTACAATGGAATAAATTTTCCTTAATTGAAGCAACAACAACTACATTGCAAAGAAGAAAATAAAACAACAATTAATCTACTAAACATACCATGACATTGCTCTAATAACATTTCATAACGCCGCCTTGTATCTCCTCATTCTTTCATAACATTCAACAAACATGAAATCCCGGTTATTGAGTTCACGATATTTAGCCATAGCTACATTGACCATTTCTTCGTGTGATGCATCTAGATTTTTTTTGCGCATAACTTTCTTAATTCGGCGAAACTCGGTCATGTCTCTACTGATGCAGTTCCATTGACTTCTAATTCCATTTACATCTCTATTGTTTGGATTCTTTGAAACTGTCACGTACACATCAAAAGCACGAATCCAAAACTTCGCCTGCCAAGGTTCCACTTCATCCACCATACCATTCATTCGGCTACAAATAAAAGAGTAAGTAATTTGGAGATTTTCTAGCTCGGTGTAGTTGGTCGCCATATCGATATTTGGTGATGAAAAAAAACTTTAAAATTTGAAGGGAGAAAGAAGGAATCAATTGAAACAAGATTGATTGGGATGAGTTAGTCAAAGAATAAGAGTTCTCTTATATAGAAGAGATCCCAACGGCTATTTTTTTTGGAATTTTGAAAAAAAAGTCGTTGAGGATTGTGGGGGGCATAATTCGGACGAGCCACGTGTCACCATCCCAGAAGA
>JAJJMA010159557.1:0-14531 GCA_023529015.1 Papaver nudicaule | reverse complement strand
ACACATCCTCAACCTGATCTCAAGTTTCTTCGCTGTTTCCCTCCCTAGACCAACCTCTATCCTCTCTGTGACCGAAGCAAGACGGGAACGGCCATTTTCTTGGTTTAGGCTTGTCTTGTTCGACTTTGATCTCCGAGCACTACGAAAGTACCCAGAGACGGTACATTGTTTTTGCAGGTAAAAACACCAGGCATCTAATATTCTATCTCTGCACTTAGGGTCTTTTAGCCAGCAAGCGAAAAATTTCCAGTTTCTATAATTCACTAGAACAGTGCTATAAAGGTTCAACAATATAGGGCAATGGTCAGAACCTAGCTGGGTTAAGTGAGTCAAACTTGCATCCGGGAAGTGTAGTAGCCATTCATTATTAACCAACGACCTATCAAGCCTAGACTTAATTCTACCCGTCCCGTGCTTATTTGATGTCCAAGTGAAAGGTTTTCCATTATAGCCTAAATCCACTAGACCAGCATCTTCTATACATTTTAAAATGTTTGGGGAGTTAGAGGATGAGGCTCTATTCCTGTTATTTCTCTCAGATGCATTGAAGGTGATGTTTAAATCACCAATTACTACCCAAGGTTGTTTAATTTCAGTGCATAACTCACTAATGTAGTTCCAAATATAGCTACGTTCTTCAGGTTTTAGCGAGCCATAAATGCAAGAAAGAAGCCATTCTGGCTTGGCTGGGTCGTGTTGTACCAAACAGTGGATCATATTTTTTGAGGTGTGCATAATCTTCAAATTAAAGCCATCCTTCCATAAAAGTAATAGACCACCTGACCTACCTACAGACTCTACATATGTATTGTTAGGATATTGAAGGCCCCTTGACAAAGCTAGCACTTTATTGGAGTTTATCTTTGTTTCACTTATGAAAATTATGTCAGGGTTGGAGGAGCTAACTATGTTTTTTAGATGATCTCGTGCCACTTTCTTGTTGAAACCCTGACAATTCCAGGATAGAACTTTCATCTTGGTACTTTTCCTGTATGAACTCTGAGCTAATGGTGAGGAGAATAAGAATAGATGGTATTGTGTAAATGGATGCTCTGGTGAATTAATGCGACCCAAGCAATAAATGCAGAATCTTAGTTGGGCTAATGATGAGTAATGCTTTCTGGACAAGAGACGTTTAACAAGAGAAAGACTAGAAGTTATTAAATGCAGGTGATAATGATAGCACTTTGAATGGGGAACAATAATAGGAAAAGTAATAAAACCAAATGATGAGTAATAAGTATTGTGCTGAAACCAGAAAATGAAGACAGTTTTAAATAAAGGGAATGAGTAATGCAGGATAGCAAGGGTGTGGAGAATAATTACCTTGTGTGCAGCTCTTCCGTCCGGAATCCCATTTAGTTGTCCAGCTTTCTCACCAGAGTTGTTAGTTTGTATCCCCCTCGACCCAGATAGAGTACCAGAACTTCCATTCATTGATGTCAAAGAATCCACATACTCATTTTTCTCAAAGATAGGGTTGTTGTGGGTAGATGTATTTACCAGGTTTGTACTAATGGTTTCATCAGCTGGTTGATTTTCTCTTTGTCTTTTAGACCTTCTGTTTCCATCTTGATCCACCTTGTCTAGCATATCCTCATCAACAGTGTTGCTTTCGTACTCAGCAATAGATTCAGTGACAGCCTCCAGATTCAGAGTTTTTGTTGCTAGTACTTCCTTTCCTTCTTCAGTTTTAGTCCACGCTAGGTAATCCTCATCAGTCATTCTTGCTAGTTTTAACTCCAGCCCAATAGTTTCACATTTAGCCATCATGGTCCAAAACAAAGCATCTCCTACAGATTCGATACGGTTGTTTTTCATAATGATAAACAATCCAGATTCTTCCCCCAGTTGTTGTGTCAATCCACCCTCCTCCTTTGAGAGGATATTTTAGCTTGATTTCCACATTTGCATTGGTGGATACAATACCTCTTGACTTTCTGTTATTCAAAACAATTCTGCGGCCCAAATCTTTGCACATTTCGTCGAGAATCTTGTTTGTTATTAGGATATTACCCAAACCTCTAAACTGGACATTCCAAATTTGTTTTTCAAACTTGTGATCAGCAACTGCCTTATTTGTGTCAAACTTCTGCAACAATAATAGATACCCGTCCACAGACTATGGTGCTCTTTTAAGGACATCCAAAATTGATTTTTCTTGTTGAAATTTGAAAACAAAGATGTTAACGCCTTTGGTTTGTACATCCACTCTTTTATGTTTCCTCCATATACGGTTTATGTGTTCCTTTACATCATCATAATCGATAATGTCATCGCCAAAGAATTTTCCAAGTAAGCTGGTAGACCACTCGTCCGCTGCTTGGTTGATGGTGTCAGCAGTAATCACAGATCTCCTTATAGGTCTTGATGAGCTAGAAGCTATAGAGGTAGCAGCCATACTGGTGGAGATAGCTTCAATAGCTGGGTTGTTCTGGTTGTTCATGTCGGCCATGTGGGTGATGGAGGTATAGGGTTTAGTGAGTATGGTTTTTGGTATGATGGGTATTAGGCAGAGTTGCGGGTATCTTATAGGGTTATACAGCAAAACCTTATATTTTGTAGGTAGGAAAATCTGATAATTCCGGTAAGGAAATATATGCCAGCTGTTTTGCTTATCATCCGGGGGGATTTGAAATTTTGAATGGAGGGAGAATAGGCTAGATTTTCTCCATTTGTTTTGGAAAGTTTCAAGGATCTGAGTTTGCAAGGGCGAGGTTGGTGGATGGGATTTTGAACACCAGGATCTAGTGTAATCCAAGACTGTTAATGAAGGCCAAGAAAAAGATGATAGTGGAAGATGAACTTTGATAGAGAAGTTTGCAAACGACATTTGCTTTGGTACTCTGGTGAGTAAGGGGTAACACGACATGTTGACAAACTAGCACGACCTGCTGAAACAACTCAAAGCTAGAAGCTTTAGAGCTACCACGACATGGTAGACGACTGTAGGGAATCGCTTGGAAGAGCTGCAAAACAGTAACTTAAAAGCAACACATATTAGGTAGATGCAGGAAACTAAACAATACTAACTTAATCATAAATACATAAAGATGAGTTTAGAACCAGATCTATGTTTAACAGCCTAAGAGGAAAATGTTAAATGGACATGAATAAGAGAAGATTAACAAGGGAATGACTAAATGACAATATGCAGGAGGATGTATGATGATACAACTATTAGATATGAGATTTTTAAGAGAGTTTAGACGAGATCAGGGTGTAGAATCATGATTATTGATGAGGAATTTTCAAAATCTCCAGAGCGGGAAGAGAGAGAAAAAAAAAGGGTTTTTCCTTTTATATTCATCATTAATAATCTTATGAAAGTACTTAAACTAGTGAGCAATATAATACATGGATGAACTTGGAACAATTGAAATTGTGAGGTTGTTTATGTATCCCCGATTATATCCGATATTATCTTTTGTATAGGTGTATCGGCCTTAGCCGATACGATACCGATACACGATATTAACTACTTTGTGACAGAAGATCGACGAGTGGATATTGCATCTACTTTGGTGGCAATCTTGTCTCGTGGAGTGCAAGAAAGCAAAGAACTGTATCAAAGTCTAGCACAGAGGCGGAATATCGTGGCATTGCAATCGCCACTTCAGAGTTAATTTGGCTTCAGTCTTTGCTCAAGGAACTGGGGATAACTGTCTCACCACCATCACTTTGGTGTGACAATTTGGGAGCTACTTATCTAACAGTCAATCCTGTGTTTCATGCACGCACAAAACACATTGAAATCGACTATCATTTTGTCCGGGAAAGGGTGGCAAACAAGCAGCTAAATGTTCAGTTCATCTCTACAAAGGATCAACTTGCAAATATCTTTACAAAAGGTTTGTGTTCTCCCAGATTCTCTTATTTACGAGACAAGTTGAACATTCGCAACTCATGTACAACTTGAGGCGGAATGTTAAGGATATGGATGAAATACCGATCCAATACGAGTCTTCAGCTCAGTTAAGAGTCTACAACAGAATCCTAGTCTATCTCCTATACCTACGGTCTGTTATTGTAAACATTTATTGTGTAACAAATTCTACATATCTCTATAACCCTAGTAAGGCAAATCGTGTATAAATACTCAATGAAATAGCTCCACAGATGTGTGGAAGATTAACCAATATTTCTCTCTTTAAGTCTTACTGACACAACAGGGAGCTACAAATGGCGCAAAACCATCCATGGAGTATGTAGGAGTGCAGAAAAATCTGAGAGCCTGGCTGGCAATTCAGTGGATCAGGAGTGATGCTAAGAATGCTAGTATCTCTTATCTGCATCCAGAACTAAAATAACCAAGATGGTTTAGTAGCTCTACTATTATTGATGATTGTTCTATTTTTACTAAACAATTTTCAATTCTCTGGAGTCTCTTATCTTAGTAGAAATTTTAATTCGATGGCCGATACTGCAGCCAAATTCTGTAGAAGAAACAATGTCTCAGGTGAATGGTTGGTAGATATGCCTAGCTTCCTTCACCAATCAATGTAACCTGGATTTCATCAATGAAATTTCTTTTCCTGGCCAAAAAAAAAAAAAAAAAAGCGCAGGAGGACAACTTGACTTTGTATCTTTACCGTGTTGATGACAAGTTCCACTCAGCCAAATTGGAGTCCATGAACAATTTCAGAGAAAACTTTCAGTCCAGTGCACAAGTTTGTGGAAGGAACAACACATGTATTATTACTTCTGAAATTTCTGTAGTAGTACCACAACAAGAACCTATAAGACTGTATGTCTCATATTACCTCAATGACATACGCTTTTGTTGTTTTTGTGAAAAGAGTTTATTGAGATTCTTAGTACGAAAGCAAGAACATGTTTGCTTATTTGTTTTTCGACTCGTCTCTCCTGAGATCTTATTGTAATAAACATACAAAATGGATTAAAGCACAGAATTTTACATCACAGGATTGATACAAAAAGTGCCAAATTATAACGACAACTCCCGATAGAGCGAGGGAATCAAGATTGAACAGCCTTCCAGAGGCTAACCCATTCAACCATGGCATCAGCCGCAAGACCAATAGACTCGTGAGATGAACCCAAATCCTCCTTCACCATCTTAGCCACTTCAATGACACAATCCTCTGGAGTAGTTGCAGACAATTTCACTGCCTGAAAGAATGGGACCAAATCTTCCATCAACTTCATTCCTTCCCATTCTTTCTTCAAACTTGCAACCGCGTCACCACTTTCGTTTCTCCATACATAAGGTAATCCACTCTTGACACCCAAACTTAAATGATCAATGACAACTTTAGCACATAACCCGCACCAAATATCTTCCATCGTTTCCCATCTTACTTTTCCTTCACCAGCTAATCTCAATCCAGGAACCAAAGCTGGTCCAATGATCTCGCGGTCGAAAGCCACATTAATCCCACTCATTGGCATCAAACTACTTTTAGGCACTGTCAGTACTGCATCAACATACCGAGTGTTTCTCTTATCTGGTACCAAAGCTTGTGTTGGTGCATCTAAGTCTGCCAAATTTAGCCAAAGACCACAAGATAGAACACATTTCACACCTTCTCTTAGACTGAAAGGATACCCACGAACAAAATCAGCACCATCGCAATAAGGATCATAAAGTGTGTTGAAAAACTTGGGTGTTGCAGGAGTTCTAAGATTTGTAATATGTTGATCCATTGCATCTATCAGGATACCAGTTTTATCATCTTTTGCAGGAAAGCAATCATCGTCGATGGAGATGATATACTTCTTGCGAGACATCAAGTAGCCGAAGTAGCGGCAGAAATAACCTGAGAAATTGATGTATTGAACTGGCGTGGAAGCAAGAACTTGCTCGATATCAGTTCTCGTGTAGACATTATAATTGAAACCATCTGGTATCTGGAGATCGTCTCCAAGGTCTGGATCTTTGACGATAATCAGATGAAATCTCGAAAAGAATGGTCTCCATTGTTCCATGAAAGAGGAAACATCTGAATGAAGAGCTGCAATTACGACATCCACATCTTCATCATTGATGATAGATTCAGTTTCAGACATTGTTGATTTGTATCTACAAAAGAAGAACAACTGCTAAGCTTGATTTCAATGAAACAGTAACCTCTCTCTTGAACCAAGAATTGCAAGAAATAAATCAGAGCTGGTGGATTAGTTTGATGGCTGGTGTAAGTAATTTTGGTGTAGAATCTGGTGATGATTGTGAAGTTGTAGTGTTGCAATGGACCGGGTCATACTCAATCTTCGTGGTCTCACGTCTTGCCAGAGAGGTTGGAGAGATGAAGAGAATTATGCTGATCATTACCCGAGTCATACTGAAGTCGTTCACTTACCTGCTTTCATGCCATTTTTTTATGTCTAAAAACCACAATCCCAAATTAAGCCATCAATTTCTACTCAGACATACCCACGTTGATAAGTATAAGCCTGAATTCTGGAGTGTATGCAGCTAAAAGCATAAATTGATAACTGTAAATATGAAAGATCACTTGTGTTATTACAAAACAAAACCAGTTAGAGCAGGTTCAACAACCAGAATAAGAGCCTACTTGTAACACCTTAAAAGTAAAATAAAGCTAGTCTTTTTTACTTGTTTTCCTTGATCATGTTTTCCTAGTGTGCACAACAATAAAACACTTTAAGCAAAAGACAGAGAGTAGCAACAGAGAATAAAGAGAGACAAGATTTCTAACTTGCTCTATAGAATCAAGATGACACAGATCCAGCAGTCCTCCAGAGCTGAACCCACTCCAACAACGAGTCAGCGGCACTAGCAAATATAGGGTTCAATGGGCCCAGTTGTTGCTTCACAATTCCTGCAATCTCGATTACACAATCCTCTGACGTTACTGCAGATTTTGACAACTGTACTGACTGAAAGAATGGGACTACCTCTTCCATCAATCTCACACCTTCCCAGTCTTTCTTCAAGCTTTTTATAGCATCATTACCAGTCCCCTTTCTCCATACATAAGGCAGTCCAGTCTTCACACCAAGCCCTAAGTGATCACACACCACCTTTGCGCACATTCCGCACCATATATCCTCCATTGTCTCCCACCTAACCTTTCCTTCACCTGCCAACTGCAGGCCTGGGAATAAAGCAGGACCCAATAGCGCACGATCAAAGGCAACATTAATCCCACTCATGGGCATCATAGTTCTTAATGGCACAGTCATGACAGCATCAACATATCGAGTATTCATTAGATTTGGCTTTACAGCTTGTGTCGGGGTATCGTAATCTGCTAAATTGAGCCACAGACCGCAAGATAGGGCACACTCTACCCCACTTCGAAGACTAAAAGGATACCCACGGACAAAATCTGCACCTTCGCGATAGGGGTCGTATAGGGTGTTGAAGAAGAAGGGCGTGGCTGGTGTAGTGAGATTGATAACATGTTGGGCCACAGCATCCACCACCAAGCCTTTATCATCCCGCGCCGGAAAGCAGTCATCATCAATCGATATAATATATTTTTTACGAGACATTAAGTAACCAAAGTACCGGCACAAGTAGCCTGAAAATTTGATTTTAGTGGGATTGGAGCCCAAGACTCTGTCCATATCCGATTTGGTGTAAACAACATGGTCAAAGCCATCAGGTATTCTTAGGTTATCCTTCAGATCAGGATCTTTGACAATAATCAAATGGAAACGTGAAAAGAATGCCCTCCATTCCTCCAAAAAGGATGAAACATCTGCTCGAAGCACAGCAATTACTACATCAACTTCATTATCTGGCACAGCTGAACTCGACATTTTTCTTGACGCAAAGTAGAAACCAAGCCAAAAGCGAAACGGAAATTGCAAGGTCACCCACAAGCAACCCTTTCAAATTCCAACAACAACACTAAAACTCAAACTTTCCAGAACATCCTGCCAAAAGCATAATTGCATATCACACAACCGACTCCAAAGATAAAATAAACGCTTACTCTGGACACTAACAGTTTGAGAAGACTTACTAGTAGGGAGAACTGGAAGGACGACACGCTTAATACCAAGCCTTTGAATGTAGGTTAGAACCTCTTTGTTGTCAGTAGCTATAAACACTTTCAGAATCTTGTCATTCAGCTTTCCTTCTCTCACTGTTCCCTATCATTAAGTAAGAATAAACAAAGGTTAGGGTTTAAATTTTCAGATAGTTTAAAGATATGTCAATTGTCCAACTTACTATAAAACATAATCAGGTGGGGCAGCAGGAAAATGTAGAAAAGCATTTATAAGTGTGATAAGCCTCAAAGTTATAGATACCTCACAAAGAGCCCTAACTATGCATTTTCAAACTCAAGATCTCACTGTCCTTTCTATCCCACCTCATATTTCCACAACAACTTAACCCTCTCATAAGTCATCAAATATCAAAATTCTTTTTCGCAGAATGCCCTCTAGTGGTGACTAGCGCGAATTATGTCAGTCACGAAACAGTGTACCCTGAGCAAGAACTAATTCCAATTTCACTATAACTGCTCCTAATTCACAACATTGCCGCTTTCAATTAGGTCGGAACTTACATTAGCAATCTAGCACCCACCATGGCAGGGGTTACTAGTATACAGTCCTGTCTTTCTCAAGTTCATGCTCAAATTAGGTATACTTCATAAGTGCATGGAAAATATCAACTAAACTATTCCCATTAAAAACCAGTTCTACACGAATTTTTCCTTTTCTATAGATACAAATCCAAACCGAATGGATTTCATCGGAGGTTTAACGGTCAAAAATGAAGGTATAGAAGAAAAAAAAAACATTCATTCAATTAGAAACTGATAAAATTAAAGTTAAACCCTAGGATTAAGCAAAATTAAGATTTACAGATAGAATTCTACTGCTTCAATTGAATTAGGTCAATCAAAACAGCGCGAGAAAGAGAGATATAATACCTGGAAGAGGTCAAAGACAATATGATCAGGAAGAGAAGAAAGATCAGGGATACGAGAGATATTGCGAACACCGGACTCAATCGCTAGAGAAAGAAGAGAAGGTGGTTGCAGTCTTCTTCTACTCATTCATACTATCATATATGGCTTCTCCCTCTCTCTCTTGATCTGTTCTTGTTTTCTGCGCGGAAAGATTCTCTGTCTCTGTATGTTTATCTATCTACACGACTGCAAACCCGTATTGAGCTCGACCGACGGTTATAGTCAACCGCTAAAGGTTAAATTGTGGCAGCACGGCACAGCCGAGCGTGCCAAATATGTGTCGTGCTCTCTCTTGCTAGGAAATTAAAATCACCGTGGGTTGTGGGCCAGAAATTTGAGAGCGATGCCACTCCCATGGTAATCTCATCATTTTATCGATTGCCATTATGCTGATGTTATATGTTTCGGTGTCTAGTTGTCTCTGCACACATCGTCTCTCTTAAAGATCGGATAATATTAAGTATGGTTCTCTAATCCTAATTCTTTTGAAGCAACTAATATTTATCTTGCTTCTTTGACCGTTTGTACATGGCATATCTGGAAAGCCATGTGTAAGAAAGTATTTGATCACAAGCTACATCATCCCCACTAACATCATTCATAGAATACAACACTACATGAATTTTATAATTAAAACATTTATACAGGAAGTGTTTCACTTCACTGAGAAACTTGACTCATTGGATCGCTAGACATTGCTAGAAGCTGATCATATTTCTGATCAAGAATGAGAGTAACTTCACAATTCATCAAACACTTTGCCTTCAAAATTCTGAAAGGACAAACCGTCATTATATTGCAAAAGCCAAACGCATGTAGTGAAAAAATCACTGCAGATAATTTTAATATGTTATCGAACACACATAAATCCACCTATAGATTGTCTCACTAAAAAGCATATTTCAGCTCGACAATTTCAGACCCATTACAAACAAGGTACTAAAGGGCATAAGAAGAATGTAAACCTTCTCTGATTTTTAGCTCAGCGGCATTTTCTTCCTCTTGTCCTGACATCTTGTCAAACACTAACAGTCACACTCCTCGAGTACTTTTGTAAAATCTGAAGACCCAAAAAAGTAATAGCTGCATTAGATTACACAATTTCAAGGTTAGTAATAGAATCCACCAAATCAAAGCATGATAATCATGAAATATTTTTAGAGTTCAGGGTAAAATTGAAAGTTTAGGGTTATGGTGAATGTTAAGGGTTTAAAACCTAATTCGTTTGATTAACTAGATGGTCCTAGCACCAATTTTTAGAGATTTTCTCGCTAATTAATATATCTTAAGTGAAGAAACCTGTTAATATTTATAACTCTATACGAGAGTGATTTTTCCCTTATTACCTTGTGTTACGCAAGATCAGGAGAGTGATTTTTGAGGTTAGGAAAGATGAGTTCCGGAATCAACTTTTGGACACTAATGGATATTTATAAGCTTCGTGGGGATGGAACAACTAATTCCACCCAACATCTTAAAAGAGAGAATTACCCTATCACTTTCGGAAACTTCCGGAAATACTCTTAAGAGGTTGTTTGGGCAAGGATCGTTGTGAGTTGAGGAGAGAGATTGTCTGCGGATTGGGAGATCCACTTAGTGAATAATTTTATCATGTGTTCTCTGATTTTCGATCTTTCATTGCATCCTCATGCATCCAAGATGCATCCTCGTCTCCTCAGCTCTAAAGATGCATCCTCATGCATCCAAAGTCCCTTATGGTGTTCCAGTATACTTTTCCTAGCAAATATACACAAATGAAAATCCAACTAACATAACAGGTTTGGACTGGTCATGGACAGTTTAATTTGTATAATAGTCTTGTCTACCCAGGCCTTTTAATTTAATGGGCAAAAAATATTCATGCCCGTCCAGCCCTACCCATTTATGAAAAAGGTTGGGCTGCCCATCCCAATTTACACCCCTTCACTTCTGACTGGTCTGAGTCATCATTTCAACACACTTAAGATTTTGTTAGTTACATTCTTTGTTTTCAGGGGAGCATTTATATGTTTTCTTTCAGATTGTGAATAACCACTAAACCTTGTCCCTTCACACCTTGAGCCACATCTGCTTGTAAAGAGGTTGTGAAACTAGAGATAGTCTTAGGCTTTTGTTCTTGAATTGAGTTTTCAATGTAGCTTACCATGGCATCATACAAAATTAGGGAAAAGAAACGCAGACAAATTTGTTGCATCTGGACAGTGGTAAATTACTCACATGTAAAGTGCTCCCTCAAATTCCCCAAATTGGAATTTAAGCAAGGAGGTTTCCACCTATGATTAGTAACATCGGATATTCAATAGTCTAACAGCCAAATTAAAAAAAAAAAAAAAGATTGGCAAATTTTTGCACATCACTAGGATGTGGGGTTTGAAAATCCATACATATATATATTACACCTGAATTTGATGTCATCAATTAATGATTCAGATGGCCAAAACATAAAGAAACAACAATTTTCCTTTCATTCAATTTTTTTGATGAGTGAAAGGTCACCCAACATCTTCTCGATATTTTCATCAGTGCAACCTCTTTCTTTGGTCTGACAAGAATAATGAGGTTGATTAGTTCTTGAAAAAAGAAAAACAATAACTGTGAGAATTCAATTATGGAACATATTTTCTTGTACAAAGTTCAAATTAGTCTGTCTCAACCATAAGCTCTTCCAATTTCTAGTCATAAAACATGAAGTATGTACAACATAACAAGATGAGTCCCTTCTCTATGACGGTCCCCTCCGCCCCGTGATAAGTCCTTGTGCACTTTGGTATTAGCAAGTATCAACCAACAAGAATTCTTAAAAGAACTAGTATAAAGTTAACAGTTCGCTCAACCTATAGTCATCAAACTGACAGCTTCTATCAGATTAAGTGCGCGAAAAACGCGTAGATTTGTCATTTTTGTGCAATCATGGTTTTCAACTGGAAGCATCTAATAGTGACTGACTTGATCATCAAATCAGTGAAACAAGGGTTTTCTGCAACTCCTACTACCGTTACTATCTTAAAAAACTACAAGCTGTGGAGTATCACTATGCAAACCGAGTTCTATATAGTTTCACAACAAGAGCTCTCTAATGACATGTTGCTAGTGATGCATATCAGGAATGAGGACTGAATTTTAAACCCAAAAACAAGCACTGTACAACTATCTAACTTAAGTGTTTGAATACCTCGAGTTGATTCAGCATCTGAGTGTTCCATAATTTGGTGTGAAGAAAAATGTGAGTTTTAGAATCAAATGTTTTGTGAGAATGAATGTCATGTAAACAAGTATGTATGATATACACTTCAAAAACATGATATACACAAATTCAATAAAGTGATAAACAGAACAAGGATTCAATCACGTAAATAAAAACAACCAAGCGGGCATGCATCATTTGCAAGGAAATTACCGTAATAGACAGAACAATAGATTTAGCTTCATTTGCAGTTTCAGGGCACAAGTTGCCAAGTACCCAAAGCTGCAGAATTCAACAAACTGTCAAATAAAACATTGTGGGCAAGCTTTAGTATACTTTTCCTAGCAAATGGTTCGCTGCATTACCTCAAACTCAACCAACTGGTATCTACTCAAGATCCTGAATATTGGTTAAGAATCAAACAACTAATGAGTTGAAATATAAATAAATTCAAACATAACGGACAACAGAACCTTATGGATAAACAACAAAGTATAAACGAATGGCTGGTATGAGAGCCTTCCCTGAATGTAAGACTCGTGGGTGATGGAGTTATCCTTTTGTGTGGTAGAATAATGGTATTCACTAAACTTATAAATATTTTTATCAATTGCAGCTAAAGCGAAGAAACTCACTCGTCATATTTAAAGATAAGACATGGTACGCAAACATCAGTATATGTTCTTATTTTCAATATTATTCATGTAATGCAAACTATGGCTTTGCAAGCAAATAAAATAAATAAATAGAATTTTGGAAACGTGAAGGATACTCTCGAACTTGTCTAACATCATCATCATTTTTGTAACGACTAATGCGCTTGATATACTGCTGCGACTTCTCAAACACTCTGAAAATGAAAGATTAACATATAATTACACATAAAAGTTGCATGATTTACAAGAGTAAGACGTATAACTATGCAAATTCCCCACCATTCACCCAAAATACAGATATTATAATTAAAACATTTATAAGGAAGTGTTTCACTTAGATACTCACTGAGAAACTTGACTCACTGGATCACTAGACATTGCTTGAAGATGATCATATTTCCGAACAAGAATGAGAGCAACTTCACAATTCATCAAACACTTTGCCTTCAAAATTCTAAAAGGACAAACCGTCATTATATTGCAAAAGCCAAACGCATGCAATGAAAAAATCACTGAACATAATTTTAAAATGTTATCGAACACACATAAATCCACCTATAGATTGTCTCACTAAAAAGCATATTTCAGCTCGACAATTTCAGACCCATTACAAAAAAGGTACTAAAGGGCATAAGAAGAATGTAAACCTTCTCCGGTTTTTAGCTCAACGACATTTTGTTCCTCTTGTTCTGACATCTTGTCAAACACTAACAGTCACACTCCTCGAGTACTTTTGTGAAATCTGAAGACACAAAAAAGTAATAGCTGCTTTAGATTACACATTTTCAGGGTTGGTAATAGAATCCGCCAAATCAACGCATGATAATCATGAAATGTTTTTAGAGTTCAGGGTAAAATTGAAAGTTTAGGGTTTTGGTGAATGTTAAGGGTTTAAAACCTAGTTCGTTGGATTAAGTAGATGGTCCTAGCACCAATTTTAGAGATTTTCTGGCTAATTAATATATCTTAAGTGAAGAAACCTGTTAATATTTATAACACTAAACGAGAGTGAGTTTTCCCTTATTACCTTGTGTTGCGTGTTGCGCAGGAGAGTGATTTTTGAGGTTAGGAAAGATGAGTTATGGAATCAACTTTTGGACACTAATGGATATTTATAAGCTTCGTGGGGATGGAATAGCTAATTCCACCCAACATCTTAAAAGAGAGAACTACCCTTTCACTTTCGAAAACTTCCGGAAATACCCTTAAGAGGTTGTTTGGGCAAGGATCATTGTGAGTTGAGGAGAGAGATTGTCTGCGGATTGTGATATTCACTCAGTGAATAATTTCCTCATGTGTTCTCTGATTTTTGATCTTTCATTGCATCCAAGATGCATCCTCGGCTCCTCAGCTCCAAAGATGCATCCTCATGCATCCAAAGTCCCTTCAGGAGCTCCAGTATACTTTTTGAAAAAGCAGGGGTACCAAAATACTACTAACTTTTTGTTTGGGCTCGTGAGACTTATGGTCAGATCTGGACGATCTCAAAAATCAATATCCAGATCTGTTAACCTGAGTTTGGATCTCAAGGATCAGTCCAACGCAAGACAGGGTCTTGGTATGGTAAATCCAATGGATGGATTGGGGACAATGATCTTTTTTTCCTCAATAATAACAATTTTATTGATCACAAAAGTTATTACAGAAGCAAAAACCAAAGATAAGAAACAAAAACAACAAAAAAGGTGTAAAAACAGAACAACCAAGCAATGAGACAACAAAAGGAATTACTGATAAACAAACCTATAATAAGGTTTATCAGGTGATTCTAAAGAGAAT
>JAJJMA010159552.1:0-16973 GCA_023529015.1 Papaver nudicaule | reverse complement strand
CCCATTGGAAACCATTAGAATATAGCTTCAACTTCTAGAGTGTAACCATTATTACCCTAACTCAGCTTGTAGTTGGATAAAGGGGACCTATCACTACCCATTGCAGCCCTAATGAAAGTTGGTGGCTCATCCCATTTCCGAGTTCCATTATTAGCTCCCCATTTTTTTTCCCTTCTTCTTTTAAACCTGGGTCTAAAGACTCTAGACCATCAACAATTGGTAGTTGACATCAATTGTTACAACTTAGAATTATGTTGTTAGGGGATGCTTTGTCCACAGACATTTGACTCCCTTACTTGACATTATCACCGAATTATAACGTATTTGGATACTAGAAGCAAGATATCAATCTTAAAAATCAGAAGAAAAAAGATTTTGTTTCACAAAACTTCACATTTTTACTTCTAAAAGTTAAATCCAAAATTGTGTAGCCAAACTAACTTTTAACTTTTCGACTTAATTAAGTTGAAAAGTTACTTTTAACTTGGTGTTTGGATACACTGAAAAGTTATTTTTCGACTTAATTAAGTCGAAAAGTCAGAAGTTAGTTTGGTTATACAGTTTCAGATCAAGCTTTTAGAAGCATAAAAGTTAATTTAACCTTTCTGATAGGTAGTTTGGCAACCAGAAGTATCAGAACCCTCAATTTTGAATATTTGTACATTACGGCAGAAATTTGGTCGCACGACTGATATTCTGCCATGCAACAGTAGTATCGGCGATTACAAGTCTATTCGTTTTCTTACATCTGTCAATCCTATATATATTACTATATTATACTATTAACTTTTTTCTCTACTGTATTGTATATCACATTAATTATGTTTTGTGGAGGCCATTTCGTTGTACCGTGTCTAATCCTCAATCATTTTGTTCATTTTACCATAGTGGGAAAACGAATTTGTCCATCCATGTGGCTTGGCAAATTTTTTATTGGTTGATTACCATATGAACTGTCCTACTTAAGTCATGTTAGGTGGATGGGCAAATTTGTTTTTCCACTATAATGAAATGAACAAAGCGATAGAAAATTAGCCCTGCAATGAAAGAAACACTCCATCATACTTTAGCACTGAGAGTTTATCTATAAAGTCCAAGTCTTGTTTAAATTGGATGGCAGCCAGGTTTCCCCACCAATTTGTTGGTAGAATCTCCAATAAAGGGTTGCATTGGAAGTTGCACAAGTACCAAGTTGATTCCTAAGTCAAGGGTTGTGTACATTAGAAGTTTGCATGACTTCATCAAGTCAAGCCTTGTGTGAATTAGCTGCGACGCTGACTTTCAGTTAAGATCATTTGTTGGAGGTTCTACCAAGAAACTTTTAGCCTGGTCATAACTGATCATGATACTGATCATCTGGTTGCAGTTTAGGAAAGCATATCAGTGAAACTAATTCTGTTCTCTCAAACATAATAAGTACTCCAGACATTTTGAACCATCTGCATTTTTTACTCAGTGTTATTGTTTGTGAACCTCAAAAGTATTATTACCAATGTCTGTACGGAAAAGTGAGTCCCATAACCAATTTGAGACCCTAAACTGGTTAATTATTTATAATCATAGTTTAAGACACAAGATTTGATGTAATAAGTGTTTGTTGGTGTACTTTCGGCATAAGACGGTTAATTCTTTGCCAGGTACTGGATAGGCTCAATTGGTGGTTTAAGACCAAGCAAGTATTTTCTTGTACATTAAACGAAAACCTAGTGCTAATAACTAATAAGCACAATTTTTACTACTGAGTTTATTCTCACTATATTCGTTCATAACCTTTGTATTTTGGATTCTCGAGCAGGAACGGTTTACAGCAGAGA
Organism: Papaver nudicaule; assembly: GCA_023529015.1. Lineage (NCBI taxonomy): Eukaryota > Viridiplantae > Streptophyta > Magnoliopsida > Ranunculales > Papaveraceae > Papaver > Papaver nudicaule. The sequence continues at coordinate 15,159 of JAJJMA010159552.1, read as the reverse complement.
AGAAATTCATGGCAGGATGGGCTATCAGGTACAAATTGTCCCATTCCACCACGCAAAAACTTCACTTATGTTCTACAAGTGAAGGATCAGATTGGTAGTTTCTTCTACTTTCCGTCACTTGCTATGCATAAGGCAGCTGGAGGTTTTGGTGGTATTGCCATCTGGAGTCGCCCAAGAATTCCCGTTCCTTTTCCTCCTCCTGCTGGTGATTTTACTTTATTAGCCGGTGATTGGTTCAAGAGAAATCACACTGTAAGTGGAACGAAAACTATTGTTAGTTCAAAAAGGGACCAAAGATGTTGTGTACTTGCATGCCAAGAAGACTGTCATTGTCTTTATCTTACCATAACGGAAAAATGATAGGTAACCCTTCTTGATGTTTACAGTATTTGAGGGCAATATTGAATAGAGGACACAAATTTCCTGTTCCTGATGGGCTCCTTATCAATGGTCGTGGATGGAATGGGTACACTGTCACAGTTGATCAAGGTACCCGCCTAAAAGCAGCCTTATTCATAATCACATCAGCTATTTTATCCATTAATGCTTCATAATCAGATGGTGTCATTGTGATATTTATGCTATCTTTTTGTTTGCAAAATTTGATAAATAGGGAAGACATACCGGTTAAGGATATCGAATGTGGGGCTTACCACATCCATCAACTTCAGAATCCAAGGACACAAAATGAAATTAATAGAGGTGGAAGGATCTCACACTCTGCAGAATACCTATGCTGCACTTGACATTCATGTAGGACAGTCATATTCTGTCTTGGTCACAGCTGATCAACCTGCCATGGATTATTACATGGTTGTTTCATCCCGCTTCACTAAACCAGTTCTCACAACCACAGCCGTTCTTCACTATAGTAATTCATTTAGAGGAGTTTCAGGTGCTCTCCCCTGGGGTCCTACCGATCAGATTGCTTGGTCACTCAGCCAAGCCAGATCTATCAGGTACAATTTCATAGTTCAAAAACCATAAGTTCTATTACTAATGCTAAATACTCTCGACGTTTTCGAACTATTTACATTTCAAAACTTTACTGAAACTAAATTTTAATGTTCTTTGAAAATCAGGTGGAATTTGACGGCGAGTGGGCCAAGACCCAATCCTCAAGGTTCTTACCATTATGGGCTGATCAAACCTGCCCGTACAATCAGGCTCGCAAACAGTGCACCCATCATTAATCGCATGCAGAGGTATGCTGTCAACAGTGTGTCATATGTCCCAACTAGCACACCTTTAAAGCTTGCGGATTACTTTAGGATTGGAGGCATCTTCAACGTCGGAAGCATTTCTGATTACCCCACTGGTGGTGGTGCTTACCTCCAGACCTCTGTCATGGGAGCCGATTTCCGGTCTTTTGTTGAGATTGTGTTTGAGAATTCTGAAACCACTGTTCAGTCGTGGCATATCGATGGTCATTCATTCTTCGTCGTGGGGTAAGATATGTTGGTTTAATTAGTCAAGTACTTAAAAGACCGTACACAAATTATCTACCTGCTTAATTTGTCAAATGACTGAAAACTATGAAATGAGCAGGATGGATGGAGGTCAATGGACGCCAGCCAGCAGAAAAGGTTACAATTTGAGAGATACAGTTTCCAGATGCACAACTCAGGTAGGAAAATGAGTAATGTGTAGTTAGTTTGAAACGATTCTGCTTACGATACATATAACAAGGGTTTATGGACCTGATATGCAACACATTGATAACCAAGTTGATTAGAATTCAAAAGAGAACAGATAAACGACTGTATGTCATAACTGCTTTGTTTGTTTTGATTTGCACAGGTTTATCCCAAGTCATGGACGGCAATTTATATGGCTTTGGACAACGTAGGGATGTGGAACATAAGATCTGAGGACTGGGCTAGACAATATTTAGGTCAACAGTTTTACCTCCGCGTCTTTTCTCCAGCAAATTCATGGAGAGATGAGTATCCAATCCCAAAGAATGCTCTTCTCTGTGGTAAAGCTGCTGGTCGTCATACTAGGCCTCTCTAATCTTGTTTAGACATCTAGCTAGGAGTTCTGTCACGAAGGGGTGGCAGGTTCTTTACATTGCAATATTTCTTACTTCACTGCATGCGGCTCAACTCGAGCACCAATTTACATACGTTTCTCTGCAATTTACAATTGCATTATTTCTTAGCGCCAATTGCACTGCTTATTTCATATTCTTTTTCACTAAGCATTATTTATACTTGTCGCATTCTTGTAACTGGATTCTAATAATGTTATAAAAATTGAGCGTCTTTGGTTGCTCACTTTAACTTCCTTCCCTTATGTTTTGATTCGAAACAAAAGCATTCTCAGTCACCTAATAGATGGGGTGAAGACATATAAAATAACGTATTAATAGTGCGCGATTAACTTGAATTTTTGAAAAACATCTGAACATTTAGAGTAAGAATCATGTAGTAGCCACAGAAAAGTAGAGTAGATCACTATACTATTGCCAAGTGCTGCTCCAAAGAGGCAAAGAGGGCTCACTGACTCAAGGATGCAATGTTTGCCTTAAATGTTAAAATGTCGTCATTGCAAAGGAGTGGACGTTCATGCAAAAGAATACATCATTTGGGAGATGGTGGAAATGTCACTGCAGAATCAATTGGGTCCTTAAAATGTCAATATACAGGATAAGTAACCCTCATTGTATAATGATAAAGAGATTGAACAAACAACAAAAACTTAAGCAGATCCGATTTAACACGAGATATACTTGAACATAAAAACAGCCAACTACATACATTCATTCACCATTTTGCATTTCAATGTCCAAGGAAAAAAATTCATTTAGGGATAAGCAAAACTCAAAACCGTAAGCATTCCACATTACAATGTAGGATGCATATATAGAATCAACATAAAACCAGCAGAAAATAAATGCTTGCAACTTTAATTCTTCTTAATAACAATTGCTCAATACTCCCTCCGTTTCTTTTATATATGCGAAGTTGGTCAATTCTCTTAGATTAAGAAAGTTGCTTTGATTTCATAATTTTTCATACTTTTTCTAGTTTTATCCTTTGTCTTATCCCCAACACAACTACTTATGTAAAATTAATAAGGGTATAAATAGTCAAAAGTCATCTTGATATTTGAAATCCGCCTATAATTTGAAACAAGGAAAATGGCAAATTCCGCCTATATAAAAGAAACGGAGGGAGTACATAAAGATTGCTTTTCCTGATGTTTATCTGGGATGCGGAGTAGTGTGGATTAAACAGTTGGATTATCTTAGAAACAAGTGTGGATTAGATTGGACGGAGTGTACTTGAGGAGTTTCTTTAAACATCCGTATTATCGGATGACGAAACTTAACCAAACGGATGGGGCCTAACGATTCCGTTACGATAAGGGAGAAAAGTCCGATAACAATTTCGATCCAGACATTCGAAATCCTATATATCAGATAAAATCTTATAGGATTCCAAATTCTCAGAAACGGATTCCGGACTGGTATTGACAGCCCTGTTTTCTATCATCAACTTCATGAAATTTAATTCCTTTATAAATTAGAGGATAACTATCACCAGTATGATCTACTCATAATCTGAAAATTCATATTTATAAAAACAAATTCTTTCGAACCTAGAGTCATGACATTGCTATGCATGATTTTTTGTATTCTCTTGAGGAGCCCAGCCGACTCTGGAGCTAGAAAACCAAAGTATCGAAAGCAAAAAGGATAAAGGCATGTCCATTATCACGGCAAGCTTTCTCATGTTTTGAAATTAAAAGAATTTGTTTTTCATAGGAAACGATTTGAAATTCAAAAAGGGCTTGCGGCGCAACTTGTTGCTCTCTTGCCTGATAAGACGATGTAATTACATTTTTATTCAATTTAAGTTCATTGTGGACAAAAATATTTATAATATAGAGAAAATCAAAGGATTTTTTATATAGTAGTACTTTTAACTTTCAAAAAGAAAGTTATCAAAATTGTGTTCAAGTGACGGTTTTGCTATATGAACAGCTATATAATAGTTGATTAACAACAAGTCTGATGTGGCTGGTAATGTGAGGAAAGAGGTGGTTTTCTGTTATCCACATTATCAGTAATGAAAAAATTACTTAATAATTTAATTTGCAATATCCGTTTTTTATTTGCTCTATCCCTTTTTCGTTTTCTTCGCATCGTAGCAATACAGTTCCGTAGACCCTAGATTGTTTCTTCTCCCAACTTTGTGTTTCTTCGATTGTTTTTAAAGGGTATTCTTCTTCTTCTATTTCCACTTTCATGGACTGAAGTTTAGTTACCAACAATATCATCAAAATTTCTAAGTACCTCAAAAAGAAAGTTACATCTACTTGAATGGTACTTTGGCAGAAGACATGACCACATATATATTGGGGAAAATATCGTTTAGTCCTTTTTGGACCGATTCCTACCTAGTTAGTCCTTTGTCAAACTAGTCTTCCCAGTTAGTCCTTAATTGTTTGAAAATAGCCAAATGACCAACATAACCTTTTAAGAGAAAACCGCCTTAAAATCCCTAACAACTTTTATTCCCGTACACGTCACCTATTTCCCCGTATACGTCGACCAACATAACCTTCTGTTTTTATGCTGTTCACATGGAAAAATGACACAAAAATGCTTCTGTTTTTATGCTTTTCACATGGAAAAATGACACAAAAATTGCTTTTGTTTTATGCTGTTCATATGGAAAAATGACAGAAAATAGCTGTTGTTTTATGCTTTTCATATGGCAAAGTGAAAAAAAGTTTGCTTCTGTTTTATGATGTTCATATAAAAAAATGACACAAAACTACATGCTGTTTATGCTGTTCACATGGAAAAATGACACAAAACTAGCTGATGTTTATGCTGTTCACATGGAAAAAAGAACACTAATTACATGACTAGAAAATTATCAGTCAATTTGCTTTATATGCTTACAAGTAGCTCTGCTATGGTGAACCTTTTATCCACACCTTGTGCATACCATAGGTCTTCTCATCCACTCCCAAGCATTCTTCATCCGCTTTTGTGTCATATATGAATATGAACCATAAACAACTTGTATTTGCGTCATATTTGAGGATGAACAACAGTAAAGTTGTGTCATATTTGAATATGAACCATAGGTCTTCTCATCCTCTCCCAAGCATTCTTCATCCTCTTTTGTGTCATATATGAATATGAACCATAAACAACTTGTATTTGCGTCATATTTGGGGATGAACATCAGTAAAAATAGTGTCATATTTGAAGATGATCCCTAAACAACAAAACAAAAAATGTGTCATATTTGAAGATGAACAACATGAAAACAAAGGAATTGCATAAAAAACATCAAATAAAATTGTGTCATATTTGAATATGAACCATAAATAACAAAACAAAAACGTGTCATATTCGAATATGAACAGCAAAAAAACAAATATGAACCATATATCAGCAGTAAAGTCTGTGTCATATATGAATATGAACCATAAACAACTTGTATTTGCGTCATATTTGGGGATGAAAGAGCAGTAAAAATAGTGTCATATCTGAAGATGATCCTTAAACAACAATACAAAAACGTGTCATATTCGAAGATGAACAGCAAAAAACAAATATGAACCATAAATCAGCAGTAAAGTTTGTGTCATATATGAATATGAACCATAAACAACTTGTATTTGCGTCATTTTTTAGGATGAACAACCGTAAAATTGTGTCATATTTGAAGATGAACCATAAACAGCAAAACAAAAAATGTGTCATATTTGAAGATGAACAACATGAAAACAAAAGGAATTGCATAAAAAACATCATAAATTTGTGTCATATTTGAATATGAACCATAAACAGCAAAACAAAAACGTGTCATATTCGAAGATGAGCAGCAAAAAACAAATATGAACCATAAATCAGCTGTAAAGTTTGTGCCATATATGAATATCTTGTATTTGCGTCATATTTGAGGATGAACAGCAGTAAAATCGTGTCATATTTGAAGATGAACCATAAACAACAAGAGCAACAAAAAATGTGTCATATTTGAAGATGATCTACATTCATGTTCTAAGAACTCAAAAAAAAAAAAAAAACAGATCTACATTCAAAACACATAGAAAATCAGATCTACATCCAAAAAACCTACAAAAACAAGATCTACATTCATAGATACATTGTATATACATACAAAACACAAATCTAAATTCAAAACTCACATTAAAAACGAGATCTACATCTAAAAAACCTACAAAAACAAGATCCATTAACAAAAACAAGATTTACAAAAACAAGATTTACATTCCCATACTTAATTAGAAAGGAGAAAAAAAAGATGAATTAAACGTACCGGATCTTGATCCGTATTTTGGAGTTCGAAAAATCTCTAGATGATTAAAACTTCTTCTTCTTCTTCTTCTTCTTCTTCTTCTTCTTTCTCTTCTTCTTCTTCTTCTTCTTATTCTTCTTCTTCTCTCTCCTAAAACTAGATCTCAAAAAAATAATGTGAATTTATTATACAATCACCTAATTATATACCTTTTTTTTTATTAAAAGGGTAGTTACGGGATTTAGAAAAGTCAATTTAAGGAGGTGACGTTCACCCTAGGACTAAGTAGGAATATTAGGACTAACCAGGAAGCTAATTTAAAAAAAAGGACTAAACATCCTGTTGACTTAGTCAACAGGATTAAAAGGCAAGAATAAGAATAAATATAGGATTAATTGATAGTTTCTACATATATATTCTACTGTGGTTATTTTTGAGTTATCTAATTGTTAAACATATCATGATCAGTGTTGAATTCATGGTTTAATTTAAAAGCTATATAAGTGATTTCTGAAAACAAACTTATTCATGAAATTATCCATGTAAATCGAAAATTAACAAAATCACTTGCATAGATAAATACTTTTTTTTTCTTTTGAATTAATTCATAAGTTCATCATGTACCCATATATCACATCGCAAAAGAGCTTGATATTAAAGTCAAAATCACTTTGATCATTGAAGAAAAACAATCTTCAATTGATGATTGATTTAAATCTTAAAATACATTGTGTTTTGCGAATGTTATATATGGTTATTTAAGATTAGGCTTCTTAAAACCATCAGAAATATTACAAGATTATATGAAGGCTTTTTAGAAGTCGCTGAATCAATGAAGAACAAAGTAATAAACAAATCTAAAATAAAATATTTTCTCTTTACTGACGTGGTTAAGATGAATACAACTTCTTTCTCCTTCATCAGCTGCCACATCATGATTAGTTGTTAAGTAGCTGGTATTCAGCTGGTCACCTAGCAAAATTGGTTCAAGTAATTGGTGGGTTGTTCTTTAAATAAAAGAGAAAAGAAAAGTAATTGTTGATAGAATGCAAGTGTACTTGTAGGTTGGTTCCAGGAGAGTTATGGTGTCTCTTATATAACGGCCGTTAATCTAGATATTGATGAAATGGTTTGGTATTAACAAGACAATGATGCTTATTTGGTATCACTTCCTCTCACCAACTGACCGGATTCAGTGAAGTATGTTTTCAACTTTCAGTCAGCTTGAAGTAGAGATGTCGAAGCATGTCTGAAACGACGTTGATTCCTTTTCCACCAATTTACCACAGAAATCCACAATTATTCTTTAACTTGTAACGATGATTTATTACATTGTATAATATTGTCGGATGAAGCATCCACAAAATTGGTGTTAAGTTGTATACAAAAAGACACTATTTATCAATTGCCGCAAAGCATGAGAGTAAAAACGTTCAAAAAATAGATCATGAGCAGTCATAAAACAACAAGGAGAAGCACATGGTGAGCATCGTAATACCATAGTTACATGCACAATCTCACCAGTGAGTACCTTTTCATAAAAAGAAGATTGAGATGGAGCAAGAGGCCAGATGAACCGCAAACAAAAACGACAATCTATCGTTTACAACATTATTCCAATATTCAATATCCCCCTTAGTGCACTCTTCACTGAAATAAAAGAAAAAGAAACTAAGACATTCACAGAGCATATACGCATAATGAAGACGAACTGAAGCAAGAGCCCAGATGAAACCACAAAAAAAAAAACAGTCCATCGTATACTGCATTATTACAATACTGAATACCCCCCTTACGTATTATTCAACCTCTAGTAAACTTAGCGGGCTTCATTTGAATGTTGGGCAATGGTCTCTAAAAGGAAAGCAATCAATGTTTCAAGTTCGTCATTCCATTTGTCGCAGGAACTGTTGAAATTTATCACTGTCGCTCATGTTCAGAAAACTGTTACAGAAACCTGATAGAAGGAACAGGAAGTTAAAACAAGAAAAAAGTCATTTCAAAAATAAAACATAGAATTGATTTCACATTCTTACCACAGTGGCCTTATTTGTATGGTTGATCCTCTTTACAATGCTAGTCTTGTTGATAACTATTTCTGACTCATAACTGTCAATATGCTGGTGCATCAAACTGAAAACAAGCAGCACTCATGATAGTTCATTGATGTTCAATTTGAATTTCGACTTGAGAACTATGAACATAAAGAAACACCTGTAAACGTCAATCTGACGTCAGAAAACCCGTATTGCCAAACATCTATTGAGAAGGTATAGAGCCAAAAGAGAAGGATGAGGAGTTGTTACCTGACATGGCTTCATATTGATTGTGTAATGAAAGTTTACAAACTAGGTTTTGTACAGATTTGTGAACTAGGAATAACTAAGTTTCCTGAAGAAATATGTCATATTTTCTGGTTTTGTTAAAATCATTTTCAGCTCGGAAATGTTTGCAACGAGAAAATGTGCCTGATACTGCAACATGAATGTATTACTCAAAATATACCATGTTAGATATTTGACCACGTGAGAGAAATTTGGAGCTTATGATTTTGTGTAAAATCCTTCTCATGTTTATATAATGGATGTTTCTTTTTATATGTTTTTTTAATGCAAAACTCACGAGGAGTAATTATTGATAAAGGCAAAAGAAAAAAAACAGAACGAGGGAGGCTAGGGCTAACCTCAGTAGAGAAAGAAAAGAGAGAACTGGAAAAGTAAATAAAAAAATAATAAGCACATTGCTAAAAAAAATAAAATAAATGGATGTTCACCATATAAATGTTTCAAAAAAAAAAGGTTCAATATAGAAAGGTGAAACTAATCTACCGATGCAGAAATATAGATATCAAACATATGCGACACAATTAGAGATGGTTCATAAGTATGATAAGATAAAGATGTTTTTTAATTACTAATCTTTATTAAAAAGTCAAGAATTCTACTCACATTACCAATAACAACATTGCATCTCAACTTCCAAATTAACCAGCAAATACCAGTGTCCTGCTCTGGCCAATCCAAAATGTAATGAGATATATTTTGGGAGCTTCTTCGTGAACCAGTCTATAAAATTCTTTATTCAGAAAACTACCACTCTTTTGAAATCCTGTATAGATAAACCAAATGTGTCTAGCTACTAGAGATTGCAAGTTCTAAATTACAAAGAGCACACTCCCCACATCAATAAGGATATATCCTGGCAAAGAAAAGTCTCACCAAACCCATATGAGTTTAACCAATCATCTGCCATCAACACCAGCCCTCATCCACCAAAATATGCATAGAAACCGAAACACAAACGCCAAAAGATAATTGACATAATCAAGAGAAAAAGAAGAGGGAGGAGACAAAGATAGGGGAGGAGTGAGAAAAAGAGAAAAAGGAAAAGAGGAGGAAGGTCGGAAGGAAAAGAGAGAGAGAGAGAGAGAGAGAGAGAGAGAGAGAGAGAGGATGTTTTCATCAAAGTTTTTCAATACCAGACTTCAAAGGCATTTTGAAGATTGTGACAGTACTCATGACCGCCCTTCATGACATACCAAAAAAATACTCTCTTGATCTTCTAAAGGAAGTGATAATATTGTTTTCCCGATACTTTCTTCCACCACTTTTGGATCAAATGATCTACAAAGTCCAACCAACTGATAGAAGTCATCGACCAATGGATGCAGCCATGTCTGTAATAATATTCGTCGAGTGTCCTTCGCTATAATCATTTTTCTGGTTCCTATGCTTATAAACAATCATGTTGTTGTGTAGATGACGAGATGGCGAGTACTTGTACAGAACTTTGAGTGAAGAGTTGCCAGCTCTTGTTGGGTATACAACATCAAGGCAAACTCATCAGCTTCTTTCCTATCTTACAGAATGTCAAATAACCGTAAAAGGTCGCGGGGTTCTTTATATATTCGTTTGATTACATTATCTTATATATATATATGGTAGTTTCGTAGCTTGCTTGAAAATATTCAATAATGAACTTAAGAAGCTTTGAAAAGAGGTGTATATATTTTTGTTGCATATTTCATCGGCTTTCACATCACTCAGAAGACTTGTTTTCTCTTAAAAGTTTCAACACTACCGATTTCCCCTCACTTCGACCTTTATCTGCATTGTTCTTAAAAATCACCTCCATGATGTGACAAAGTGTGTCAATAGGGGGATGGACTACATTGGAAGTGACATTGACCTTTTCCTTTTCTCCAATCCATGGAAAAACCTCCGGATACTCTAAACATGAATGTATGCATGTCTTGGAAATAAGTAATTCAACACAAATCATTATAACAGATGTAAGGGGTGGTTAACAAAACTTGGCATTCGCTTGGTGCTGAACAGATATTGTATGATGAAAAATAGTCAATTAGATAGTTGAAGAATAGACAGTCACTTTAAACATTTATATAGCAAAGGTCCAGAGTCTCCAGACAAACATAGTGCAGTCTGATAGCATATAATGAATAGACGTTCAGAGATGTAATATGGTAAACAAGTAAATAAATAAAATAGAACATTGCTATGAGATTTCTCCTTGTAGAACATGACTGCTCCCAAACTCTTGGAATGCTGGATGGAGAGATAACATGACTACTACCAAACTCATCATCCTAATCCACCACTCAATATTACTGGTTACTGTAACAAGCCTCAAATTGAACTAACTACACCCAAGACTACCAAAGGTGAAAAATTTATCTTCCTAAAATGAGCTAAAAATTGATCAAAATAAGCATAAAAAAGGAAAAGATGAATATAATAAACATCTGCTCAACTCAGAGTTGTACGAATATTTGCCAATCACTAGCAAAAACACAATTATAAATACAAAAGCATAAAGAGAGCAACAAGCTGTGAGATAAAACATAGAACCATAACCCACATTCATTAATTGAAGCTTTAATTCGAACGCTCCAGCCAAAGGATCCAGATTCACCAAAAGCGAGCGAATAAGAGATGAAAGAACAAGCACAAAATCCATAATTGAAAAAGCAGGGGTACCAAAATACAACCAACTTTTCGTTTGGACTCTTGAGTCTTATGGTAAGATATGAACGATCTCAAAATTTAATAACCAAATCTGTGTAACCGGAGTTAGGATCACAAGTGATCGGTCCCTAACGCAAGACAATTCTAGGTGAATCCCTAGAAAGGATTTGAGACAAACTCAACGGTTATAATAATGTACTACTTGTGTTTGCTTTAATTATGTAATCTGAGATATAATGCGGAAAGTAAAGCACACAAGATGCTAGAGATTTTTTTAACTAGGAAACTACAAACTAGTAGAAAAACCTCGCGAACTCGTCCAGTTTGAACACCGCACAATACTAACTGTCTACAAACGCTAGCCTACTATAAGATTTCGGTCTAGGATGTAGCAGAGACCAACTCCAGGTCTCCGAGCAAATTGGCTACTATCGCACTCCTTACGTCTCCCGATTCCTCACAAATCTTCTCGCACTTGATTCCCCTAGCTGGCGTCCTTTACATGCCTAAGAGTTGCTTTAACTGCTGTTAAAGGCGTATTGACAATTCCGGCTTTGTAACCTCAATTATCAATTGTATGTTTAAATTGTCCTCTTCAGTTTAATATACGCAAAGTGACTTCCTTTGGATTGCTCCAGGTCATAAGGAAATCTACTTACAAGCGGGGGCTGACAAAATTATGCCCAACTTGTCTCTACCTCAGCTGTGAAAAGAATCACTTAAGAGACTTACACAACTCGATCTAACTAGGAATTACAACACCGTGTGCAGCTGTACGTTGTTTCAGTTAAAAACCTGTAGTCACGTATCAGTTCTTGAATGTCTCTATTGCAGAAGAGAGAGACTGTAGAATAGACAAGAACGTGATCAGGCAACCAAGGTTACAGGTTAATCCGATAATACCACGAAGGCAAATTTCTCCTACCTGTGCTTCCCAACTCTCCATAGAAGTCTTTATAGTCGTTAGGTAAATCCCACAGAGGAACTGCTACTTAATAGAGGATGACTACCACAACAAGTTTACACCGAAGTGCAAAGAGTTTACGATCAATTCCACAAAGAAATTTCACGTATGCTTGATGCTTGTGGTTTTCGTTACAGCTCTCAATAAGATAGGTTGCTTTGAGATAAAGCAATAGATTACTTGTGCTACAAGTTTAGCTAGTTCCCGTGCAAAACGAACATGTTACTTAACTTGCACACAAAGAAACCCTAGGTTAATCTCATTTGGAAATCTTTTATCATTTATCTGCTAAGTGGTTGTTAGCTCTTAACCACTTCAAGATAGAGATCCAATGAAAATGAGAACACCATAATCTTATTGACTCATTGAGATGCGTTAGATGGACCACATAAGATATTCTGATAAAGCTTAAGTCCATCTAAGAGATAAGGAGTTATCTAGTTAAATCCTGCGTAATTATCCCGAAGATAACCACCAGAAGGTTCGCGAACCGACTGGACTTGGAATCTAGGCCAAATACATCGAATTTGTTGTGCACGTACATGTACGCGTACAAATTGATGTTTTTGGATCTCAGGAGGATAATTTGAGATGAAGGTCCCATAGTTTCCAATGAAAACGACTTTAAAAAAATTACCAAAGAAGAAAAAGAGCTGGAGATTTAAGAGAAGGTAATATTCCTTCCATTATTTAGGTGAAAGAAACATTGAGAAGGGAGGGTTGTGCCTAGTAGATGGCCCATACAACACACTAATTACATGTTTATGTCAGATATGGATACCAAGATGCCATAAAAACATACATACACTAACTAGTCTCAAAAAAGAGTAAAGATCCCATGACATGGCTACAATGGCACTGTTTTGACACTGTTGCACCGTTTTTCATAACTCTCAAACGTCAGAATTTTGGAGCTGATTTTTTGGTGGCATGATCTTCTTACATGGCTTTTGTGTTCCAAAAAAAAAATGAGTTCATTTCGAGACGTATAACACCAACCTTTACCATTTTGCAAGTTAACCATTGATTATTTTTTATTCAGCGGTTAAGGCTATAAGTGGTATATGGTGGTGCTATACGTCACACAATGCGCTCGTTTTTGGTAGTTAAGTAGAGAGATCTATAAGAAGAACATGCCACCAAAAAATTAACTCTAAATTCCGTATCATTTGAGAGTTATGAAAATAACGATGCAACAATGTCAAAATAGTGTCATTCTAACCATGTCATGGGATCCTCTTTACTTAAGAAAACACCTGACCAAAAAAAGACTTTAATTAAGAATTTCAAATGCAAAAACCCATGTTGACCAAATGGTATATGTCCAGTTTTAACATGAGGTATTTGTACTTTTTTTTTTTTTTTTTTTGAAGATAAAGCCTGATTTTATTTGAAGATGGAGGTATTTGTTGTACTTGTGCAATGTCTATTTTTGGTAATTTTAGCAAAATCTGTTTTTTTTTTTTCAAGGTTTGGTACCATTTTATTTAATTAGAAAAGACGCATCTAATATAACGTGCAAAGGTTCGGTACCATTTTTTTTTTTTGGTAAGTTGTGGCCAGTCATAAGATAAATACCCTGGCTAATTCGGGGGCGAGCTGATTCTCAATGGGGGCGAGGGTGAGTCAGCACTAAATGACAAAATAGGGATGTTCACTTGGTAATCACATAACCCCATATCCACCATAATTAGGATTAGAGGTAATGATTAGGATTAGAAAGTTAATTTATAAATAATCAAAAATGTTATATTATTAATTACCCAATTATATTGGGATTAGATAGTTGGCCATTAGCACCACCACCACCTCCATTATCACCACCACCGCCTCCAATTCCACCACCGCCGCCACCACAACCACCACCACCTTCATTTTCACCATCACAAACTCTAATTCCACTCGCCACCACCATCTCCAATTTCACCACCACCACCTCGAATTTCACTACCACCGCCACCGCCACCGCCACCACCACCACCACCACCACCACCACCTTCGTGATGAAAAATCGTCATGATTCAACTTATAAGCATGACGATAAATAGAAAAATCGTCATAGTTCAACATACAACCATGACGAGTATACAACAATCGTCACACTATGTAATAAAATCTTGACGATTTAGCTTTGAGAAAAATCACTCCTCTGCCAAAAAAACAAGTTAAATCGTCGCACTATGTAATAAAATCTTGACGATTTGGCTTTGAGAAAAATCACCCTCTCCAAAAAGAACAAGTTAAATCGTCACACTATGTAATAATATCTTGACGATTTAAAAAAACAAGTTAAATCGTAATGGCTTTTGCATTACTTGTATGACGACTAAATTTTATTATGATGTAAATCGTTATGGTTTTGAGAAAAATCGTCACGACAATATTACCCGACAACCATTACGAATATACAAAAATCGTCATGGTTGTTAACTATCAAGCATGACGACACAAAATTACAATCTCTAGTTGCCGATTCGCTGAATACCCAACTATCTACACACTTGCCCCACAGCTCCATGAGTATAACATCAAAATCTGACAACACCAGCTCTCCATAATCCCTGTTACAGCAACCAGAATCCAGAAATCACACAAATATGTTCATAATACATAATCAGTTCAGTGTCTAATCACACCCCAAACTAGCACCACAAGTGTAATAGTATTAGAACCTGTTGTAGTGAACCACGACGAGAAATCAGTAACTGCGAGACGATACTAACTAGAGCTTGCAGTAAGTAAATCATGCAAAAACAATCAGAATTCTACGACATTCTACCAACAGATTATTGGCATTTTGATGATGAGTTGCAAATAGTGTAATAAGTTCACCAAACACCAGATTACACTATCATGAATACTATGTAAAAGCACATTGTAAATAGGGTAAAGTCTTTGGACTCCTCCCAACCACAACAGTCCC
>JAJJMA010159545.1:0-11568 GCA_023529015.1 Papaver nudicaule | reverse complement strand
TAGTCATCATTTGTTCAACTGTTTGAATTGGAGTACCAACTACCAACGAAAAAGCACATACATAGTGTAATGTAAGAGAAGGGAACACTCACAACTCTCGTCCTCGCACTATCTCACATTTCCAGCTCTATTTATTCGATAAAATCTAAACATCAAAATCTAAGCGGCATCGGATATGAAACTGATTTTTATATTATATTTCTTTTATAAAGTTCTACATTTCTATAAAAAATGAACACAATCCGAGTTGTATAACATCCTCATTTATTTCTTTGAAAATCAGTCGTTGAAAATCAACAGACTTTTAACGGTTGAAATTAAGACTGATAGATAGTAAGGTTAGATATCTTCAAATGCGCTAATTTTTTGTACGAACGAAGAGCTTTACAAGAGGAACATACCTATAAAATATCAGCTTCAAATCCGACACGGTTTGGATTTTGTCGTAAAAATAGAACCGAAAGTGTAAGATAATGTGAGAATAAAAGTGTGATTAGTAAACCTAACTACTTATACCACACTTTTTACTATTAGCTCCCGTTACATTGCTTAGTGCATCCGGTTAACGTAAAAGTGTGATTAGTAAACCTAACTACTTATACCGCAGTTTTACTATTAGCTCCTGTTACATTACTTAGTGCATCCAGTTAACGTACTTGTTCTTTTTCAGTAAGAAAAGAGGGAATTAACTACCCCCAAAGACAAATAATACACAATCTAGTAACTAGAACCATATGTAACCAAATTCCCATATAACTTTTTTTAGATTGGAAAAGTTATATTAAAGGTTGGATCGAAGTTCACTATCATCCCGATGTAGACAAGTTTTAAACTTAGATCACGGTGTTATCACCAATTTTATTATTGTACTACAATGACATCTGCGACTCCCATATCAATGAGCAGACCATCTGAAGGTAACAATAACAATAACGATAATATCCCGCGTACATGCAGATGAGCTTGGTCGATGGAGACTGATCCACAACTCGGTGGGAATTCCTTTTTAGGAATTTTTTTTAGTCAATAAGTTAATTTTTATTTGCTCAATTACTATCATGAACGCTAAGATAATATCTCGGCAATTTCTTTTTTAGTTTAATGATGTGCGGAAATTGTCGTGGTTTTATTCTTGATTGCTAACAAAATCCAAACTTTTAAGAAACTAAAAGTGTTTTGGTAATTTTAAAACCTAAAATCGAAAAGAAAATATCTGTAAACTGGCTGGATTAGGGGCTAACATAATTAAGTAAGGGTTGACATATAAAATAAAGAAGGTTTATATTAAAGTAATTTCAAAAAAACCTTCTTTCGTAATAGCTAATTTTCCTAGTAGTTAGAATTTAATTGGATTAGTTTAGTTATAGTTATAAATTTTAGTTAGAGCAAACGCTATGGAGGGCAAAAGTGATGAATAGTAGGGAAATTCTCCACATCGTGGAGAAATATACTATGTCATTCTGCATGGGTGCACATATGTGTTCACCCATGTAGAAAAATTATACATAACGGCTATTTACAAGTCGCACCAGTCGGTTTCTGAGAAACCGCACACGGCTACTGAGTAGCCGACCACATAGGGATTGGTTACTAACTAGCCGACCCTCGTAAATTATTTATTTGACCGTTTTGTTTCTCACACTCCTCGCACGTTTTATCTACGCCGTCCATTTTCAAAAGGTAAAATCAATGTTAGCCATCCATTGTTAGACGACAAAAAATTATGTCGTTGGATTTTTTCCACTATAAAACCAACTCACCCTCTCAACTCAAATTTCATCCAATCAGTACAATTTCCATTGATTTTTCCATTCTCTCTCACTCAATGTCCCTCAAATCACTTCAATATGGTCACTACCGAAGAAGATGTTATTATTGTTCAAGCGTACATAGCTATTACTATTGGTAGTAGTATCCGAATACAAAACTAAAACACTAACACTCTCTGGAGTCGCATATTTGATATTTTGTCTTGTTTTATAGTAACGGAGAAAATACAAATGGTAGGAGTAAGACGTCGATTCAATGTCTATTCAAGATGATCAATAATGCAGTGAAGATGTTGCTTGTTTTCCTTGTTGATATTCGAGTTCGTAATCCACATTTGTCCTCGGAAGATAGAGTCATCTGTGGGAAAGTTGAGTATCAAAGTGAGACATGGAGCAAACTTCGGTTTAACGAATGCTACGAAATCCTCAAAATAAATCTTCCAAGATACGATCTTGATTAATGAATACGATCTTGATTAATCATTACTTCAAGTGAATGTTACGAGTTGGGTTAATTTAATTCTTTTGAGTGCAATGCATTTAACATTAAGTAATGTAATGTCTTTTTCATTTAACTAGTTATGCAATGTAATGTCATTTTCAATTTAACTAGTTATGTATTGTAATTTGAATCTCATAATCCAACAAAATGTTTTTCAAATTGCTACCTAATGGCTCTATTGTTTTTTAACGAAATGTCTCTTACTCCAACGAAATGTTTTTCAAATTAAAGATGCTCCGAACAAAACAAAAACGTAAAAGTGAAAGGATTCTTCTCAGTAATCAGGTCGCAATGATCTAATGTATCTCTCTGCTTCGGCAGTCATGTGTCTGAGGTATCTGCGACTATGCCTCATCAAGTATATAAAACATTCCTCGTGCACAAATGGATTCCCATTTTGTGTTGCCCAAAGGGTCAGAACTCTGGTTTTCTGAAAAATAAAATAAAACAAAATTAGTCTGTAGAAATATTCAAATTTTACATATACCAAAACATTGTGTGTGATACTTACTATGACTTTAGCTGAAGCTCTACGACGGTGTTGATTAACCAATTTATATCATTTGAATACGGTGTTGATTAACCAATTTATATCTACGACGGTGTAATACATCTATGCTTCACATTCTACTCCTCCAGTTACTAAGCACGAGTGGAATAAAATACTAGTCAATTTTAATAGAGCATTGTAATTTAAATAGCAAGAAAGCAAAAACAACACTAAGTCGTAATTTTCAGAACAAGGTTATTACAAACCATAATTGTCGATTAAGCGGATATAATTTAAAAATTTATATTTAGTGAAAACTAAGTGCTTTTACGGTCCATTCTAGTCAACAATGTCATGGGAATCTACAGATGCATCGGAATCGGTAGATGCATCGTAATCTGCTGGTTCATCTGAATCTTCACCCTCATAGAAATCTGATTTATATGAACCTTTAGATCATATCCATCTTCACCCTCATTTTTATCATCACCCTTATTTCCATCTCCACACTCACTTTCATCTTCACCCTCACCTGCATGTTGAGTCTCATTTACATGTTGAACATTAACATGAACATCATCATAATAAACAAAGTGAGGACCATTTTCAGCTGCCCATGGAACCGCTTGATCATTATCTGAATCTGAAGTTTCGTGTGAACATTCAGATTCTAGGGCATCCGAACGCGACACGGATTGGACATACTCAAAATCTGATCCCCCAATGCTCGACTCAACTCGATATCCTGTTCTCATCTACCATGACGCAGAGAAATGTATTTGGTAAGATCAGCTCGTAACATGTGATACCTTTCATGATCCAGTAAATCCTTTTAATGAACATCAGAGCCAACATATTCTAGTACCTCACCTGGAAGAACCTCACGCAATTTGAGACACGACGAGTATGATCAACGGTCATATTATGCAAGATGATACAACATTTCATTATCAAGTGTTAGAGCACGCTCGGACAACCTCACCAATCATTGGTATGTCAAGCTTGGTTGTCATAATTTAGTGATCAAAACTCCTTCGCTTGAACATGCTTACTAGTTATCAAACTTCATTAGGTTATAATATAAGTTAGAAGATGGCTGGTTTATCTAGAAAATTAATTGATCTCTTGAAGATGATTGAAGAGAAAACGCACACATATACTTTCAACAAAGGTTAGTCCTTTAGACAACACGATTCTATGTGGTTTCTGCTCTACGCTGAAACATTAACTAATCTAATGCTTGAATGATTAATTAGTAATTTCGACAAGTGTCAATGAATTCACTTATTTTGGAGTTTCATGACCCCACACATGAAGTCTTCTCTTATACTTCATTGTGTTCTTTGAACCATATACAAGTTCTTAGGAACTCTATATTTCATGGATAGTTGATAATTCATGGTGAATGGCTTATGAAGTTTATCTTCATAGTTTTTGAATGCTTGCGCTTTATAGTGATAATGATTTTTATCCTGCATTCATAATTACTTGTGATCTTCTATACCATGAAGCATGAAAAGTCATTACTAGTTCTTGATGTTTCTGACTAGTAGTGATATGAAATCAATTACCATGGTTATGAATCGATTGCAATCAGCTTGTTATGCATTTCCTATGCTAGGAATCGATTTTCATAAGCTAGGTATCGATTTCCTATGCTTGGAATCGATTTATCCTTTGAGGAATAGATTTCCAATGCTAGGAATCGATTACCATATCAATTTCCTTGGCTTGGAATCGATTTCTCATTCTGAGAAATAGATTTCCCTAAGCTAGGAATCGATGTCTACTTTGTGCAATCGATCTCCTAAGGGTTGAAATCGGTTTCCATATCCAAGAGATAGATTTCACATTGTATGGAATCGATTTCTCTCCTTGGGAATTGATCACTCTTCCATTCCCCAAGGTAGAAATCGATCTCCCATATATGGAATCAATCTCTTGAGTCATAAATCATTTCTGCACTTCTAAATGATTTGTGAAACAACTATTCGATAAATCATACTTTGTGCTTTAACGATTGATCATATTAGTATGATTCTGGTTCATATTGGTCATGAACATGAACTTTCATGTTTAGTTCATTTTTGGGCACGCAAGGCAAAGTGTATTCGACATTGCTACATAGTTATATTGTTGAGAAAAATCTAATATGGTCCATTCCTTCCACCTATATGAATTCCACTCTTATCTTCAAAGAATCTAGGATAAGTTAACGACACATTTCAAAGTTGTGTTGTCATTATGTTAACGTTGGAAGAGGTATTTGAGCAATGACATTTCTATGCCATTATAGTATGTCGGGTTTTCCCAGGAACCGAATACTATTGGAATTGGTTCTAAGGAATATTCCAATTAGGTCCCAAATAAATAAACACATATTAAATGAGAAATGTTGACATTTTTGCATTTTGAGTCAAAGGAATTTAATGCCGGATTAAATGCACATTTATTATTCGTAATATTTCCTTGACCTAAATGCCTTGGTCGAAACTCTATAAATATGAGGCAATTTCCCTCCTTCAAGCCTTGTACCTCTAACAGTGAAAGTCAAAGGATTATTCTCAGTATTCGGGTCGTACTGATCTAATGTACCTCTCTGCTTCGGCCGTCATGTGTCTAAGGTATCTGCGACTATGCCTCATCAAGTATATAAAACATTCCTCGTGCACAAACGGATTCCCATTTTGTGTTGCCCAAAGGGTATGAACTCTGGTTTTCTGCAAAGTAAAATAAAACAAAATTAGTCTGTATAAATATTCAAATTTTACATTTACCAAAACATTGTGTGTAATACTTACTATGACTTCAGCTGAAGCTCTACGATGGTGTCGATTAACCAATTTATATCATTTGATGTACTCCAGTATTCTTCCTTGAATATGGTCGAATCTAAAAGCCAATTCCTCCCAAGTACGACGTTTTGGATTCCCATCTAATTCTTCTAAGAATTCTTCGAATTTTTCTATAACATGGAATGACGTTCTTTGGGTCGTTCATTGTAGGTCGAAATGAAGGCTCACACCACAATTAGGTCATCGTCCAAAGTGAAATCCATCTACAAAAACAAAATAACTTATCAAAAATATATATTAGATGGGGTCTAATTTGGAGAGAAGAACCCTCAACGGTTAGAATTTCAAAATCATAACAGTCTAATTTGTTCGACCTATTTTTTCTCACACTCCTCACACACTCCATCTTCGTCATCCATTTTCTAATGGTAATATCAATGTTAACCGTCCTTTTTCAAATGGTAAAAAATTTAGCCTTTGAGTTTTTTCACTATAAAACCAATCCACTCTCCCAACTTAAAATTCATCTCATTCAGTACACTTTTCATTGATTTTTTTTTCATCTCTTAATCATAGTCTCTCAAATCACTTCAATATGGTTAACTTCCGCTGAAGATATTGCTATGACAATTGCTTATATCACCAGAGCCTTGGTGGTTGGCGTTCAAGCTGCACCAAACAAATCGGTATTCTGGCAAAAGATTCTTCAAACTTTTGTCGTGCTCACCGGAAACCCCAATGAAAGATCATGCATATCAGTAATAGTTAGATATGGAACAATCAAGAAAGACGTGTTATTATTTGCGGCGTATATGATTGCGGTTACCTAAGAACTACCCTCATGGACCGAAGAACAACAGGTGAGTATTCTTATTTCGTTTTGTGATTTTTTTTCTAGATTTAAATGCATATTTACCTATATTTTCCATTGTATATTCAGAAATCTTATGCGTCATCCCTATATTTTGAAGTGCATCAACGCCAATTTTCCCATGAAAGTTACAATGATCTTTTGAGGGAAAGTCTTCGAGGATACGGTCGATAAATCAAATTTGCGGTATTATCTATGCCAGGCCTTCGAAGAATGATCCGATCCTTGATTAATGACTACTTCAAATGAATGTTACGAATAAGTTTAATTTATTTCTTTTCAGCACAATGCAATTAAATGTAAGTAATGTAATGCCACTTTTCATTTCATTATTTATGTAATGTAACTCGAATCTCGTAATCCAACGGATTATTTTTCTAAATTTGAACCAAGCGACTCTATTGTTAAATGTGGTTTAATTTCAAAAAACATAAACTGTTAGAACTTTCAAAAACATAACAAAATCTAATTTCAAAACCCGAACGGCTACTTTCCTAACGACTATTTTTTTATCTATAAGAACCATATAATGTTAGCTCAGGTTCCTCAAAACTTCTCCAGTCCAATCACTACTACCATGGAATGTTCAAAGGTATAATATCTTTTTCCTGCTTTATTCTTTGTACACTGCAATGGTTTTAAGTTGCAGCAAGATTATTTTATTCTAATCTATTTGTTTGTTTAACTGCAGTGCGCTTACATCATCAAATGTGCACTATGTCAATCCGAAGACCACAAAAGTGCTCCATGCCCATGGATCTACTCTGCTTGTCCAAAAAAAAACATTGTGACGAGTCGAATACTGCGAAGAATCCAACAAGGTTGTTCCTCAAGTGTCAGAAGTCTGAATGCCGAGATTTTGAATGGTTGGAAGAAGCTATTCATAAAAGTAACATTTCTACAACTAGAAAATTTTCAACTCCAAAACAGTACAAGAATCAGTTTTGTTTCTCATGCGGAGAGACTGGTCACTGGTCGGGCAACTGTCTATTGTCGGGTCTAAATGCACTGGAAAATTATAGATACAATATCAGGGTGGTAGAATGGATGGGATAACAGGTAACTTGTTTGTGGCTCCTGCAGAAAATCTAAGAAATATTAGCGAAGAAGAATGAAAACTATGCTTCACCTTCTGTTTGTCCAGTTACTAAGCACGAGCGGAATGGAATACTAGTCAAGTTTGATAGAGCACTATAATTTGATAGCAAGAAATCAAAAACAACAATAATTCGTAATTTTCAGAACAGGGTTATTACAAACCATAATTGTCGATTAAGCGGATATAATTTAAGTTTTTAAATTTTAGGAAAACTAAGTGCTTTTACAGTCCATCCTAGTCAACAATGTCATCGGAATCGGTAGATGCATCGGAATCGGTAGATGCATCGTAATCTGCTGGTTCATCTGAATCTTTACCCTCATTGAAATCTGATTCATATCCATATTCACCCTCATTTTCATCATCACCCTTATTTCCTCCACCCTCACTTTCATCTTCACCCGCACCTGCATGTTGAGTCTCATCTGAACATTAACATGAACATCATCATAATAAAAAAAATGTCAGGACCATTTTCAGCTGCCCATGGAACTGCTTGATCATCATCTGAATCTGAAGCTTCGTATGAACATTCAGATTCTAAGGGATCCAAACGCGACACAGATTGGACATACTCAAAATCTGATCCCTCAATGCTCGACTCAACTTGATATCTTGTGCTCATCTACCAGGCCGCATAGAAATGTATTTGGTAAGATCAGCTCGTAACATGTGATACCTTTTGTTTTTACCTGGAAAAACAATGCACCGTCTCTGGGTACTTTCGTAGTGCTCGAGATCAAAGTCGAACAAGACGAGCCTAAACCAAGTCAATGGTCGTTCACGTCTTGCTTCGGTCACAGAGAGGATAAAGGTTGATCTAGGGAGGGAAACAACGAAGAAACTTGAGATCAGGTTGAGAATGTGTTCTGGGTGTAAGAGTTCAAGATCTCCGTCGTGAAGGTAACTGGAAATCTCCAAGGCTAGAAGTGTGTTGGATACTCAGGTCTGTTTGCTCTGAGGTTCTGGTGTTTTTTCGTATTCTAGTTGTTCTGAATGTTCTGCCTTGGAAGATAGAGGAAGCCTCTATTTATAGTGTTGAACTCACCCTGATCTCTCGACAGAGAAGGTGGAAGTCGTGGAAGAGTGGGGGAGTGGAGGACATGAGTTGTTCTCGGTAACTGCTAGGATCGTGTAGATCATGTCCACTCAGCGCCACTTTCTCGTAATTGTCCATCATCTCTATCAGTTTCTTTCAACTGCCGTAGACCGCCAGACCAATACCCCTAAAGTTATCCCCCTGTGAGATGTTTTGATATCTCGAGTGATACGCAGATATTGCGTAGTTGTGTTGAATTTGAGTAGTGTCGTGTGACTATGATGTCGTGACCAGCGTGAGTGTGGTGCTTTTGAGACATGCGTAGTGGGTGTATAAGAGTGGCCTTGGTCGTTGGCCAAGGCCGAGGACTCATGGCGCCATGGTTATGGCGCCTGTAGTGTAGCACCTTGGCCTTGGGCCAAGGTTGAGTTTTCATGGCGCCGGGCATTTGTGGCGCCATAATCTAGGTATACCACGGCCTTGGCTAAGGCCAAGGCCAATTTCCATAGCGCTATAGCGCTGCAATTTTCCATGGCGTCGTGATGTATGGTGCCACGATGGCGCCACAACAAAGTTGTTGCAGCTGGTGCATTCTGGCTATGCTACTTTGGTTATGGTGCGCGTGCTTGCGCTATAGCGTACTAGAAGTCATGGCGTGCTTATCCATGGTATGATAGATCATTCTGGGTTTAGAGTGTGATCTGCTTAAGCATGTTTAGGCTGTTGCATGCCTCTCAGAGAGCTCTGGACAGGCCTAGAGTTTCGGTATTCTTGAGGTTTTCATTAAGACTCGGATGTTGAGTCACATTTTGAGAGGAAATCCATGAGGATGCGTCTCTGTTAAATCTTCACCATGTACCATTGAGCAATCTAGTTCAGATATCGAGGAATTCTGGGCAATGTCGATATGAAGCAGATTAATGGGTTTATGTGCTGGTGAGATTAACGGTACTGCACTATGATATCATCCTCTCCACCGGGAGTTATAAGAGAGAACTCATAAAGAGTACATTCAGCTCGTAGAATAGGTTGCATTATGAGCTATAGAGATGTGCCTGAATAGGCGACTGCCTTTAGGTAAGGCATAGTTAAGGAGTAGTTTTACGATTTTGTCCCTCTCCCATTTTTCACCATCTACACCTTTCATGATCTAGTAAATCCTCTTAATGAACATCAGAGCCAACATTTTCTAGTACCACACCTGGAAGAACCTCACGCCATTTGGGGACACGACGAGTATGATCAACAGTCATATTATGCAAGATGATACAACATTTCATTATCAAGTGTTAGAGAACGCTCGGACAACCCCACCAATCGTTGGTATGTCAAGCTTGGTTGTCATATTTAGTGATCAAAACTCGTTCACTTGAACATGCTTACTAGTTATCAGACTTCATTAGGTTATAATTTAAGTTAAAAGATAGTAGGTTTATCTAGAAGATTAATTGACCTCTTGAAGATGATTGAAGAGCAAACGCACTCATTTACTTTCAACAAAGGTTAGTCCTTTAGACAACACGATTCTATGTGGTTTCTGCTCTACGCTGAAACATTAACTAATCTAATGCTTGAATGATTAATTAGTAATTTCGACAAGTGTCAATGAATTCACTTATTTTGGAGTTTCATGACCCCACACATGAAGTCTTCTCTTATACTTCATTGTGTTCTTTGAACCATATACAAGTTCTTAGGAACTCTATATTTCATGGATAGTTGATAATTCATGGTGAATGGCTAATGAAGTTTATATTCACAGTTTCTGAATGCTTGCGCTTTATAGTGATAAGGATTTATATCCTGCATTCATAATTACTTGTGATTTTCTAAACCATGAAGCATGGAAAGCCATTACTAGTTCTTGATGTTTCTGAATAGTAATTGATATGAAATCAATCACCATGGTTAGGAATCGATTGCAATCAGCTTGGTATTCATTTCCTATGCTAGGAATCGATTTGCATAAGCTAGGTATCGATTTTCTATGCTTGGAATCGATTTCTCCTTCGAGGAATGGATTTCCAGTGCCAGGAATCGATTACCATGTATCAATTTCCTTGGCTTGGAATCGATTTCTCATTCTGAAAAATAGATTTCCCTAAGCTAGGAATCGATGTCTACTTTGTGCAATCGATCTCCTAAGGGTTGAAATCGGTTTCCATATCCAAGAGATAGATTTCACATTGTATGGAATCGATTTCTCTCCTTGGGAATTGACCACTGTTCCATTCCCCAAGGTAGAAATCGATCTCCCATATATGGAATCGATCTCTTGAGTCATAAATAATTTTTGCACTTCTAAATGATTTTTGAAACAAGTATTCGATATATCATACTCCGTGCTTTAAGTATTGATCGTATTAGTATAATTCTAGTTCATATTGGTCATGAACATGAGCTTTCATGTTTAGTTCATTTTTGGGCACACAAGGCAAAGTGTATTCGACATTGCTACATAGTTCTATTGTATAGAAAAATTGAATATGGTTCATTCCCTCCACCTATATGAAATCCACTTTTATCTTCAAAGAATCTAGGATAAGTTAACGACACATTTCAAAGTTGTGTTGTCATTATGTTAACGTTGGAAGAGGTATTTGAGCAATGACATTTCTATGCCATTATAGTATGTCGGGTTTTCCCAGGAACCGAATACTATTGGAATTGGTTCTAAGGAATATTCCAATTAGGTCCCAAATAAATAAACACATATTAAATGAGAAATGTTGACATTTTTGCATTTTGAGTCAAAGGAATTTAATGCCGGATTAAATGCACATTTATTATTCGTAATATTTCCTTGACCTAAATGCCTTGGTCGAAACTCTATAAATATGAGGCAATTTCCCTCCTTCAAGCCTTGTACCTCTAACAGTGAAAGTCAAAGGATTATTCTCAGTATTCGGGTCGTACTGATCTAATGTACCTCTCTGCTTCGGCCGTCATGTGTCTAAGGTATCTGCGACTATGCCTCATCAAGTATATAAAACATTCCTCGTG
>JAJJMA010159544.1:834-14623 GCA_023529015.1 Papaver nudicaule | reverse complement strand
GTTAAACTCATGTGTCGATCTATGTGTTTACCATTCTTATTCTCTTACTTCTCTATGTATAAATCAATTGGTTGTTGAGAACAACACGGATTTTGCTCTCACAATAATAGGCCAAATGTCAGAGCCATATTGCATGTAGAGTCTGAGTTTAGTTGCCAGGCAGCTGCTCCTATACATGTGAAAGGAGTTGATATCAATGTTCATGATCATGGTTACCGACTTACCGTTGTCATCGTGATCTTATCTATACATGTTTGGGGTTGTTTTTGCTACACTTCTTTCTTGTTCGGTGATTCTCTCGTTGATGCTGGAAACAATGACTATCTTATCACCTTATCTAAAGCTGATTCTCCATCATACGGCATCGATTTTATTCCCTCTAAAGGGCAGCCCACTGGAAGATCTACAAACGGCCGAACGGTTTCCGACATTATAGGTATTAGTTTTTTTTTTTTTCCTTTTCTTACCAGTTGTGTGGATGATGATTTGCTAGCTCTTTAAAACATATTATTTTGATATTTTCTAAGATTACTACTAAGAATTTGATTAGCTAGAAATAAAGCAATTTGGAAGTACAAATACTCAAAATTTTCGAAAGCATATTGATTTCCAGGCTTTTAGGACTACGCTATACGTATATGGAGTAAGTTGCATTATTGTTTTTGATACTTAAAACATGGCATTAATTAATTCATCGATACATGTTGAACTTGGTCAGTGCAAGCTTTGGGTTCGAAGTCATTTCCCCCGCCATTTCTAGCTCCTACCGCTCGCGGTCAGGCCATTTTCAAAGGCGTCAATTATGCTTCTGGATCATCAGGGATCTTGGACAAGACAGGATCTGCTTTCGTACGTACACATAGCTAAACAGTTAATACTGTTTTTGACCGAACTATTAATCTGTTCTCTTATTCTCAAACATATCGACTTCCCGTGTATAATCCATCATAATGTGCAGGTTGAAAGAGTACAATTAAGAAAACAAATCAACGATTTCGAGCAGAGCCGAGCTAAAGTGATGAGAATGCTTGGAGAGAACGGTACTTCAGCATTTCTAAAGCAGGTTGTTTTCTCTATTACCTCTGGTTCCAATGATCTCTTGAATTACCTTCAACCTTCTATACCATTTTTCAAAGAAGACGAGATTACTCCTGGAATGCTACAAGATTTCATGGTTTCGAACTTAACCCTGCAACTTAAGGTACAACTGGATCAATACTGACACCCACGGTTCCCTTTTTAATTGTACTTTTTAAGCAGTTTTTTCACTCCCTTGTTCTTCTTTGTCGTGGATAGTTGTTGAGAATGGTTATGTTGATTTTGAGTTACGACTAATTACGTTATCCTCGTTATTTCGTCAAGCGATTCTATGAAATGGGAGGTCGAAAATTTCTAGTAGTCGACGTTGGTCCTTTGGGATGCATACCATTCGTTCGTGCCATCAAGCTAGTGCCAGCGGGGAGATGCTTGTCGGCAGCAAATAAATTGATAAAAGGGATACAACAGAAAACTAAAGAAGTCGCTTGATACTCTAAATAAAAATTTAGGACCCGAAACTACTTTTGTCTATGCAAATTCCTATGACATTGTTATGGGGATTATAAAGAGATATCGAAAATATGGTTAGTCTGTATTTTTGTCTAATTAATTAATTAAATAAATGATTACTATTATATGTGCGGTAATGTAGTATGCTGACATTTCCAGGATTCGAAAATGTGGACGATCCATGCTGCGGCGGCAATTTTCCACCATTTATTTGCTTCAAGGGAGGTAGTGGAAATATAAGCTCTGTGTTATGTGAGGATCGGTCAAAATACGTGTTCTGGGATGCATATCAAGGTTGTGAAATCGTAAATTGCAGAACGAATCGTTTTTCATTTTTGCGAATCGAATCGTGTATTAAAACGTGAATCGTAGATTCATGGTAGATTTTTAAATCGTAAATGTACCAATAAATATCATATATATTTCATATATTATTGTCGTGAATGTGTTTGTAATAATATAAATTGTAATGATTTCACGTTCACACCTTACAAATATAAAATGAGTTCAATAAAATCACCAACAACCATTGTGGTGCAGTGGTTAATAGTACCCTAACCAAGCAGGGGGTTTAAGCAGGGGGTTTAAGGTTCGAATCACACGCTATGCATTTTTTGCAAAACAAAGAAAAACTATGTGTATTTGACTTTGCCACGAGTCCAGAATCGTTGACTTTAAATCAAAAACACGATTCTGTGGTAGAACGATTTAGAGTTCCGATCTGAGTCGATTTAGTTGAAAATCGAATCGAATCGTACGAGTAAACTCGTGACTCGTACGATTTTCACAACCTTGATGCATATCATCCCACGGAAGCTACAAATCTTCATTGCCAAAAAGTTTCTTTACGGAGATAAAAGTATTGCTTCGCCCGTTAATGTCCGTGAACTGTACAATTATAACCTTCCCTAATTCCTAGTTGTATGTTGTTTTGTTTTATTTCTACGAATATACGCGGGAGTTTAGACTAATTTAAGGTGTACCCAAATATCGAAATTTAGTGAACGTAGGAGTAGTAAAATCTGTAGGGTTTGGCAATCGGTGTAAATACCCTAAGGCTAAGTCTAATGGGAGTTCAACTTCCACGAAAAGCGTGGTCTATTCCCTGAATTCAACCTCCAGATCCAGATTTACGTAGCAGTGGAAGTAGAAGAGCTAGATAGACGCTCAATGATGTAGCGGCGAAAAAGTGAATTCGCGCTCAATCATATAGCGCCGAAAGGAATATTCTCATTAGATCTGATGGATAATAACATATATTCCAAATCTGATGGCTGAGATTATCTGGCGCTTTATCATTTAGCGCCCCACCGCTATATGATTCAGCGCTAGACTGATGTGTCATGCTATCTAGCACTCCCCATTAGACTTGGTTCCAAATTTAGCTGATGTGTCCTGCTACTTTTTAGTGGATATGGAACTCCCATTACACTAAGCCTAAGAGCAAGATATTTAAGTAAATCCCGATATTTTAGAAAAAAACAATGCATTTGGTAAAGAGAAACACTAAAACCCTAGGTAATATTGGGCGGCCACTAAAAGGCCGCAGCCCCTTAAAAACGACATAAAACTTGTAGCACATGTGAGCCAATTTTTATGTTGTCTCAAAAATTTTATATACATTTTAGGCCGGTTCCTATGGGACACTTAAAAGCAGTTTTTTGGCTATTTTGGCTGGCTATGGACGTTGCAAACCAGTGTTTTGACGTTGCAAAGTTGCAAATTTGCAACTTTGCAATGCCGTATGGAAATAGTGTCGTCGATGGAAATTCCATCGACAGACAGAAATTCTGTCGACCTCGATGGAATTTCCATCGTCGGTAGTATTTCCATCGTTAAGATGTACGGCTCAGATTTGAGCTTGGCTATATATACCCTCATTTGTATGCCTTTCAAAACACACCTTTGCAACAATTGTAGTAGTTTTCTCTTAATCTACCACAATTGCGCACTCAGCTATCTATTTGTTTGCGGACACGCCCTCAACTGTTCACACCTTTCATATGGCAAGGGGAAAAGCAAAAAACAAGGCGAAACAAGTTTCAACTCAATCTACTCAGTACGATCCTGAAGTATACGATGAGGATAGTCAAGAAATGGGAGAAGGAAAGACTGGCAGGGGGTCTCGTGGGCAATCATTTACCGTATCGGAGGACATGATAATATGTTCTAATTATGTTCGCTTTACCTCAAATCTGATTGCCGGTGTGCACCAAGATAAGGCAACACTCTGGGGGAGCATCTATGACCAGTTCGAGCAGGAGACAATGAATGTCACTTGCCGGACAGAAGTTTCTTTGTGCAACCACTTCGTGACCATCAACGCACAGGTGCAACTCTTTGTTGTCGCCATTGTGCAGGCTGAACGTCGAAGACAAAGTGGAGAGGGAGACACGGACGTCGAACGGAGGTGTCGCGAGGCCTGGAAGAGAGAGCACGGGAAACCATTTGCCTACGAGGAGTGTTACCATATCTTGAAAGTGCTGCCTAAGTATGACCCACAGATGCTTCTCAAGCTGAAGTCGGTTCCTAAAGCTTCACCTTACAATCAGGGTTCGCCAAATTCCCAGGGGTCTCCATCCTCGCCCTTTGCGTCCCAATTTCCCACACAGATGGGGTCACAAGGTGCGGGAGGCAGTGGTGGCAGTGGAGGCAGTGGTGGCAGTGGAGGCAGTGGTGGCAGTGGAGGCAGTGGAGGAGGTATGACAACAGAGAAGGCTTCTGCAAATGCATTGAAGTTCCAGATGTTGTGTGGTAGGAACCAGGCCAAGCAGCAACGACAAGCAAAGGCTGATGCTGCTGTTGAGGGGAAAGGCTTCAACATGGATACCTACACTGCCCACCTCAAGGAGACGTCCAAGGAACGATCGGCTGAACGAAGGGTTCTAAACGGTGAACTAAAAAAAAGTCGCCTCTCTCAGGAGAGGTATGTGCATAATCATGATAAGCATAAAATCATGAATGCCAATACCTCTAACATGAATGATGAACAACTGTACATCTGGAAGATGGACTTCGAGCGGATCAAAAGGCAGATGGAGGCTGAACGGCAGGCTGAAAGGCTTGCCGCTCTTGAGTCTGACGTTGAAGGACCAGCACCTATCCCATCCGTCAATGCCGATAATGCGTCTGACGTTGAAGCGGATGAGGTCAGTCCTTGGGCGGACGAGTAGCATCTCCATCATCATTATCATTCACGGGGTGTGGGCGGTCGTATCGGTAAGGGTATCAGCATCATCATCATCAGTGGCAGCAAGTGTGTATCATCATCATCATCAATCATCAAGTATCATCATCATCATCATCAATGGCAGCAAGTGTGTATCATCATCATCAATGGCAGGAGCAAGTGTGTATCATCATCAGTAGTATCATCATCATCATCAATGGCAGCAGCAATGTGTATCATCATCATCATCAATGGCAGCAATGTGTATCATCATCATCATCATCATCATCAATGGTAGCAATGTATCATCATCATCAATGGCGGCAATGTGTATAATCATCATCATCATTAGTAGAATCAGCAGTTTGCCGATTTTCAACGTTTACCATCATCGGATGGTCTTTTGCAAAAGGGCTTGGCACACCCTTTTTACTAATTATATCGGGAGTTTTTTTTTTTTTTTTAATGTTGCAAAAGGGCTTGGCAAACCCTTTTTACTAATTATATCGGAACGACACGGCTCTAAATTGGGTCTATATTTTGTAGAGGGCGTGGCACCCTCTTTAATGTAATTATTGTCTTTAATTTTAATAAAAATCTCTAGTTATATAAAAGTTAATCTTCATTAATACTAACGAAACAAAAATTACAGAAAAAAAAACAAAGCAAAAATTACAGAAAAAAAAAACCACTCATGCTCATCATCCTCTTAACTAAGAAAAACAATTATTAATCCTCATCATCATCATCCTCATCATCATCCTCATCATTCAATCCATCTTCAAAGGCAGCAGCTGTTTCCCAACGAGGAGCACGAACTTCTTCATCTTCATCTTCTTCATCTCCACCATGTCCTGCAGCTCTTCGTCCTTCTTCTGCCCAAAGATGTGCACAAAGATCACTCCTTAATCTTTCGTACAAATTTGGGTTACGAATGTGATTCGTCATCCGCGCATAGTCCCTTGCACCTATTCCCCGTTGTGGCACAACATCCTCCCTCAAGTCCTCGTCTGGATAGTTGGTCCAGGTAGCATTACGACGAGTTTCTTGGATTACCATGTTATGCAGAATTATGCAAGTGAGCATAGTCTTATGCATTTCACGGGGACTCAAACCACGGAAAGGACCACAAAAGATAGCAAATTTCTTCTTCAGAATTCCAAAGGCCCGCTCAACATCCTTCCTGAAGGCCATCTGCATTCTGTTGAAATGCCTCATTGCCTTACCCGTATTTCCTGTAGGCACTCCCCTAAACGCTTGAACCAGTGTTGACCACTTAGGATATATTCCATCCGCAAGATAATACCCATTACTGTACTGATGTCCATTGATATTGAAATTAACAGGGGGGGCTCGGCCTTTCTTAAGGTCTTCGAAAAGAGGCGATTTGTGCAACACATTAATGTCATTTTGCGAACCAGGAAGACCAAAAAAAGCATGCCATATCCAACAATCTTCAGTAGCCGCAGCTTCTAAAATGACAGTTGGCTTAGGGTAATGACCCTTGTATTGTCCAGCCCACATTGTTGGACAACCTTGCCACACCCAGTGCATGCAGTCGAGACTACCGAGCATTCCAGGGAAACCCCTCGCCGTATTCACTTTCAATATCTCTTTAATATCTGTCTGGTTGGGACTGCGCAAAAACTCTGAACCGAAATGATCAATGATAATTTCGCAAAACAACGAGAGATAGTTGAAGGCAGTTGTTTTGCCCATTCGGATGTACTCATCAAGGGAATCTGCCGGACTACCGTAACCAAGAATCCTCAAGGCCGCCGTAACCTTCTGCTCCGGACTGTGACCTCTAACATTACGACAATCAAACTGATAATCAAATCGAGGTTCAACTCTTACAAGCTCCGAAATAATAAATTTCGTCAAGTGTCGGGGCATGCGGAAGCGACGCTGAAAATCTCGGTCGGAATACACACAGTCTTCATTGAAATAATCATGCATCAGTTTCTCATGGTAGAATTCCCGATCACGGTAAGTGTATCGCCTACACCGCACCGCTTTTGGCTCAGGTTCTGAAGGTATTGTGCCAGTATAGACCTCCAACATAGTGTCGAACTGCGCTCTTTCTTCATCAGAGTCGGAATCAATTTCCTGCAACATTTGAAGAATTCTTTTTTGATAAGAATCAAAATCAATCATTCTTCTTTGCATCTCTTCATCAGAAGAATCCGAAGAATCATGTTCATAATCCATTGAGCTGGAGAAATAATTAGATTCTGAAGTTGCTGATTGCAGGGGAGTAAAATTGTGTTTGATGTGACAAATGTGATGAAGAATGTGAAGAACAAAAACGTGTTCTGATGCATTAAATAGGCCCTTGGAATTAGACCGTTGGATTGGAGCGACATCTGATCGATGGAAAAAGCACCGACAGATGGAAATATCATCGA
The DNA here is from genome assembly GCA_023529015.1 of Papaver nudicaule. Classification (NCBI taxonomy): domain Eukaryota; kingdom Viridiplantae; phylum Streptophyta; class Magnoliopsida; order Ranunculales; family Papaveraceae; genus Papaver; species Papaver nudicaule. The sequence continues at coordinate 7,498 of JAJJMA010159544.1, read as the reverse complement.
CATCGATGCAAATTCCATCGACATCGATGGAATTTCCATCGTCGATGTTTTTTCCATCTGTCGATGCTTTTTCCATCGATACCCACTGTCCAATTTTCAGTTTGCTAGGCCACGTTGGATTGCAAAAGGGGTAGTTTGTTGGGTTCCATAGGAACCGGCCTTAGGCCTTTTGACCTACTATTCATCCAAAAAGGGCACTATAGTACTTGCTCTAACTCTAAGGCCTTGGTTTGGTTTTAAATCGATATCCCTCCCCTACTCATCTCCTTCCTTAACTGTATTTCAGTCACCAATAAACCAAACTTTGCAGGATGGAAGAGAAACAGATAGGCATCATTATATCACCTGGAAGTCAACTATAATTCCCCCACTATCGAGAGAGAGATCATGAATCTGAGACATGGGTTTTGGTTACCTAAATCAAAAACTCCGAGCTGTTTCCTCTCTCTATATACTCCATATATCTGCTCTTATCTTTCTCCTTTTTAACTTCTTGGATCGCTAGTTGATTGAATTTCGATTGCGTTCGAGAATTCATAAATTAATTGAGAAACCTTGATAGTGAAACAGAGCTTTGAAAGACGAGAGAGGTTGAGTCGAACAGTCGGGATCGGTTCATTGGTTGGTCATTCTGTTTAAACATGTGAGACTGATGATGAGGATTTTCTTTCCAAATGTCAACGCTCTGTAGTATAAATGCTCATAACACTACAAGTCAAAATCAATCATGATTTAATTATAAGAACAGCAGAATAGTTGACCTTTGAAATGAAAAAAGAAGATCAATCCAAACTTAGAATTCAAATACTATTTTTTTATTTTGATAGTTTTGTCTGCTTTTCGTTCACTGCAACCAAATTTATTATGGGTGTTGCGTAATTGGGTCTTGCCACAGCACAGTGCTATTAATTTTTGTCTATACCTGTCAACACGGTTTCATGAAGAGATGGCCAGGCCCCATGCGTATACTGCCATGAATACTTCTGAAGGGAGAAACAAGATTCCGAATGTGATAAAGTTTAGCCGTTGGCAGTTGAGAATACTAGAGAGTTTGTAGTCTGACTTTTGTGGTTTAGAAAGAAAAAATTTATAGAAAACATTCAGAAGTGTTACATGTGATTAACTTACAATTGCGTTCCAGTTAACATATACAGTAGAACCTCGATAAATAAATGTTCGATAAATGAATAACCTCGCCAAACGAATATACTTTTCTCCGATCCCGATTCGGGCAAAGGCGATAAATGAATAATCTCACTAAATGCATTAATGAATAATATTTTTTGAGTCCTTACAGGCCCAGCGAAAACATAAATGAATAATTACTATATTTAATACAAAAATGTATAAATTAATGTAGAGAACAGTCTTCGTATAAGAGGTCGTTTTCTTCACAAAAAAGTATGCATCAAAAGTCGATCGTTGTTTCCTTCCACCTAAACCAACATATCACATCTTTAAGTTTTTACAATGCATGCACAACTTCTCGATTATTTTGCCCGTGTTGTAGAAAGTATTTTTTTTTATAGCGATTAGTTCTTGAAACGCCTCTTTTGAAGATACATTTGGTATGATTCTACTATCATCTGGTTCGTGATCACTCTCATCATTTAATATTGAGTCGATAATTTCTTCATATGTAGGCGATTCTGTAACTGTATCACTTTACTTAGGATAGTTCAAAGATGTTTGACGTCCATCACATTTCTATAGCGTAAATTAGAAATGACATCAGTTAATTCTTGGACCGTCTTTTGGTTCAGCAACATTAACTTCTTCAGATCGAATCTTACAATATCGGAAACATTTTGCGATTGTTTTTGTCGTCACATCAAATTTCCAAGCCATAGTAGAAAAATTAATAGCATCTGAATGTTAATCCTTGCAAGATATTGTAGGTCGACTTCAAAAAGGCTAAATAGTATACCATATACTTTTTTAGAATTTAAGTATTCAATGTGCATATAATTTTATAATTTTAAATATAAAGTTTTGATACAAATTAATATCTAAATGAATAAATATTCATTTATCGATAAATAAATAACCTCGCTAAACGAATATTTTTTACCGGTCCCGAGGTCATTCATTTATCGAGGTTCTACTGTAGTTGACCAAATGGTGTGGCCTTAAAGGTGTTCAAATTCAAACACCAGAAAAACAAAGCTCCTTCCACCGTATCAATTACTTCATCCAAACTTAAGTGCCTCCGACCAAAAGTTCTCATGTTTATCTCCTTCCATATTACCCAGCTGAATACAGCAACATACTCCAAATATCCTTTCTTCTTTCACTCATGATGTTATATATCTCTAAATCAAAAAAATTTGTTGCATTGTGTTAGAAAAACACCACTTGACTTGTTAAGAAATAGCTCCAATTCACCCATTGTGTTTGAAAACACCACTTGACTTCTTGAGAAATTGCTTTAAAATAAGTCTTCTAAAGAAATAGCTCCAAACCACCCAGGTAAAAGAACAATGAAGAAAATTTTGCTCGAACATCTCATCTTCTCTTTTGCGAGGTATAGAATTTGGTAAAGCAACTTAAAACCTTAATAACTTACTTTCATGGGAATATGCTTGCAATTGGTAAGATTGTGAACATCAGTTTGTTGTGGACTCAAATCCTCGAAACGAAAGAGTGACACGACTTAACCATTAAATCCAACATCCATAAAAATAAATAAAACGTATTCAAAACCCAAATTCGGAAAAATAACACAACCTCATTTTAGGCTTTGACAACTCGGCCCAAGCCCGCCAATCATAGTAGTAGTTAATTTTCTCTAGTAGGATTTATTTTTAATTATTATTGAATCAAACCAATAGTACATGCATATGTTCTTACAATAGGAAACATCGAAATTGACTTTGTGATATTAACCCTGCACTAGCTAATTTCCATACTTGAGCAGCCCTTACATGGGTGTTGATATGATTATTATAGCAACACAATTTCCATACATAGTATCCCAATTAGTGATAGCTTGGTTTATTTGTTTTACCAGGTCATCAATATGTAAGTTCCCATTATCAAACACAATATAACATCTTAATTTCTATATATACCATAAAGCAAATCCTGCAAACAAAATTAAATCCTGATGCATATTCTTATTAACTGAATTTGCAGTAAGCCAACTTGATATCCAAACATAAATGAGCAAACTGTCTATTCTTCTTGCCAACTGGGAACCAAGAGAAACAACATTGTTTTAATTACCTGGCAATCTGAAAAGGAGGGGACGCCAAAGTAAACCACCAATTTTTTGTATTCGTGAACTTGTATAATGTTTTTACTTGAACGATCTCACAAATCAATATTCAAGTAACAACCTGAGATAAGTTCTTTGTTCAGGAACCGAATTCCTCCAGATACAAGTCTTTGGAAATCTCAAAGAGATTGAATTCACTCGAAGGTTGAATAACGTACTTCTTTGCAATTACTTCAATTATACATCAATCAGAGAAAATATAATGCGGAAGGTAAAGTAATGCGAGTCACCAGAAATTTCGTTAACGAGGAAACTACAATCCAGCAAATAAACTCTGGGACCTCGTCCAATTTTAAACACACACAGATTAAGCTGCTACAAGTAGTAGCTTACTTTTAGACTTCAGAGTGAAATGTAGTTGTAAACGAATTAAGCTCCATGCAATTCATTTAACTTTGTCCTCCTACATATCTTGATTCTCGCAAGAAACTACACACTTGATTCCCTTATCTAACTTCCTTTATAGCCTAAGAGTTTCTCCACATTCCTTCGTGATGGCTAGCACTACCCTTCCTCTAATAGGATGCCTGTTTTGGATTTCCTTTAGATTATTCAATCAAGGGTCAGGGAAATCAAGTATTTATCAATTAGGGCTTATTGATCTAGACTGATTGATTTTACCTCACAACGTTAGCAATCTTAGCCCTAGGTCTAGATCGTAGGCGTTGTGGAACTTGTAGGGCTTAATGTTACTAAAAGAGCCTTACGAAGTTTCTATCAAAATATTGGTCTTGATAATTGATCATTCTAGTACAATACAATCGACCCAAGATACATGATTAGGATGTTGAAATCCGAATTGTGTTTCACGATCCTCAAGTGAAGTCTTTTAATCATCGTAACCTAGTAAACGGTTTCGAGATGACGACCAACCTTGTAACAAGGATAAACGATAATGTGTAGAAGATACAAGGAGTATCGTTGCTGGAGGTCATCATTTTTATACTGATTATCAAGGGAGATCTAACTTAAAGTTCCAGCGACCTTAGAGTAGGGATCAAGTAAGTCCACGGAAAAGATATCCATGACTCGCTCAAAAGTACAATCCAAACTTCTCGAACCGCTTAGAGCCAAATGGATAAGTTAGTGAAAAAAGTTCTCCTTGACGTAGTTGTGCCAAAACAGTTCGAGTAAACCGTGCACATAGTTCGCGAACTGAAAAAGTAAAAAGAGAATATGAGTTTCAGAATTTTGTATGGTTCTTAATAGGTTCGCGAACCAGGTTTTCTCATTGCGGTTCTGTTACGATTCTGACAGTCAAGGTTTGTGATAGGCACGAGAACCATATATTAAGCACACTTAAGCTCAAAAACTTGTAACTCGAACAGGTTTGTGATAGGTATGCAAACCATAGTAGACTGAGTTCAGTAAATTTTCTCACCAAGCATGGTTCGTGATAGGTACGCGAACCAGTTAGGTTCTCAGTTTCAGAACTTAACCTGATTCCACTTTTAGTTCCATATCTTTGTAACACTAAGATATAAACCATTGTTCCAAGACTCAAAGAACTATCTTTTTGATTTCTTCTTATAAGGATCAATTACAACAGAATTGACTATTAATATAATAGAATGATAGATACGAAATCAAGGAATAATCCTCACTAACCTTTTGACGAGAGGACGAAAGATATCAAGTGTATAAGCTCTGGTATTCAATCTTCAAATGGTGTTCATCTCAACACCTAGTCTATCCTAGTCCGAGAATGTCATTATAGACTAGATCAAGGATTGTGTTTTAGCCTCTAAACTTGACGACTGACTTGATATACCAACGCCAGTGGGTTCAACCGAACAATGCTCTCCCCTTTGTTAATTTAATGAAAAAAATGCAATCTAACGTATGGATTTTCAAAAATATAAATATTAAGATCCAATCATAATGCGATCTTGATTTCTTGAATGCTTCGACATCTTCAAAGTTTCCTTCAAAGTTACTTCAATATGTGATCTTTGTGTTCTTGTAGTTGAAGATTCATAGCGGCAATAACAACATCAAAGAACTACACTTTTCAGTTCTAAGTGGAAAAAGTCAACAAGAGTTGTTATTCAATCGAGTAGTATTATAAAGCTTGTAAGCATATTGCACCGATGCTTAAAGAGAATACTACACAACAATGATATGTTCTTCCCTTTAATCAACACTCACTTTTTTTGGTGAATATTTCAATTGGGCACATTTACATTCTTTCTCCCCTATGAAAATGCCTGAAAAGACGTATGTATTAGTAGTGGAACCACAAAAATTTATCACTCTTTTTGTCACAAAAATATGACAAATGGTACAAGAAAAATAAGGATCGTTGCCTAAAGAGAAATAGATAAAGGTATACATACCAAGTTGGATGAATAGCATAAGTCTTAAAACTTAGTTCCTTCACCTTAATAAAGAGATTAAAGGCGCAATTCTCTCAAAATTCCACACACGCACACCCCCGAAAGATATTTCCATTAAGCACAAGTTCAATATGAACTCTCCCCCATTATTGTCATTCTCAAAGAGTATAACAAGAACGACCTTCCCAAGTAAAGGATTTTGATACACTTGGAATTTAACTTTACAAGTAAAATTGCAAATATCTTTGTCTTTCCTAGCCAATTACGAACGTAGGAATTGAAATTAAAATCTTTATCTCTTAGCTAGTTACAAAAGTAACAACAAAAGTGTTAGAGCATTGCTCGATTGAACCCACTGATGTTGCTATCTCAAGTCAGTTGTCAAGTTTATGAGACAAAAACACAATCCTTGATAAGTTTACTCTACAACCTCGGACTAGGATAGTTTTAGGTAATCGAGACGAAGACTGATGAAGACGAAGACCGGAACTTACTACTTGACAAATCATAGCGTCCTCGCTGAAAGGTTAGAAAGGTTTTTCCTTTCCGTATCGTTTTTACCAATTTTATCATACCAATAGTCTATGATTTTGTTTATATGATCCGAAGGTATTCTAGGATTTTCGCCTTTGTATTTGTCACACTTGTGATAATATGTATAGGTAGAGTATGTTGAGTTGTCTCTAGAAATGACCCCAACGGTGAACGCGTTCATGAACGCGTACATGTGTTGCTTTTGGTATTTTAGAGAACGAGCTAAGTCTGTATGAACGCGTTCATGAACACTACATACAAGTTCAAGAATTCTCCTGAATTCTCCTGAACTCTATTGACTGCTCTGTGAACGCGTTCATATAAGCCATGCGAAAACTTCCAACTCCATATCTTGAAGTTTTCGGTCTAGGCATGATCAGTTCTCGGACTTGTCATTACTTGGCCTATGGAATTCAACAACTTAATCCAAGCGATGTTCAAACAAAGTATTTGGACCAGAAGTCGCAAAGCGATGTCCAAACAAGCATTGGACCAGAAGTCGCGAACCTTCAAACAA
>JAJJMA010159541.1:0-20982 GCA_023529015.1 Papaver nudicaule | reverse complement strand
TTCAAGTACCGATCCGTATTTGCAAGAAATGGCCTGGCAAACCAGTTGTCCCGCCACCTGGCCATGAAAACTCTCTTTTTTGTTGACAAATCCATAGGAACTGCCCAAATTTAGTAAAATTCCTAAAATTTAGCTTACAAAGGATCAAACGCCATTTAATTGTTTTTTTCCCGATTTCAAAGGATATTGATAAGGAAAAATGCATTTTTCTGGAATATATACAATGCTGGAAGTCCCTAAAAAAAGCAAGCAAAAAAAGCCACAGTTTAACCATTGGTCCCCATCGAAACAAATCAAACTGCCCTAAAAAAACAAGCAAACAAATCTCCATTTCGAATCAGGGTTGTGAGCAAGGTTGAGAAATCATGAATCATGGAATGAATTGTTTTTCATTTTTACGGTTCGTTTCGCATATTAAATCGTGAATTATAGAACGCTTTATCTTAATATGAGTTTTATGTAAATAACACTTATGTATGTAAAATCCATTACATTTTTTTTTTGAAAGAAATAAAATCCATTACATGTTCAGATTCAAAATCCAAAATATTTTCCATTACCTGTATTGCATGTACATCAATTCAGTAAACCAAAATACTTCCCATTACAATATAGTACTTTCCTCCGACTCCTGTTCAACCCCCCAGAAAAAAACCAGTAAACCCAAACAGTTAACATTCCCCATTTTTACAGAACCAGAACAAAAAAGAAATATACACAAACCCAAATTGCCGAACAGAAAAAAAAACCATTTCTTCTTCCAAAAAAACAAACCATGTCATCTTCCAAAACAATAAACAAATCCTTCCCTTTCTCCCTCGATTTAAACTCTGTGATGTACTTTGATGCAAGCTATTTCTTTAAAATAGCAATTAATCAAAACATGGATACTCAATATATACATCTGTTCCAACAGAGCTTAAAGATGGAAATAGGAAAGGTTTTATACCTGATCATCAATCTGAACCAAAATGAGACAAAGAATCGTCTGAGCCCTCATCTCCATCTCCATTATCGTCCATTTGATCGCCATTCCAATAATCTCTAGAACTTCTCTCTTCCTCTGCATCACCCATATCTTGAGATAAAGAATTGTCTGAGCCCTCATCTCCATCTCCATTATCGTCCCTTTGATCACCATTCCAATCATCTCTAGAACTTCTCTCTTCCTCTGCATCACCCATATCTTGATCACCCTCAGAATCAACACTAGAACTCTCAGCTTCCGCAGAATCATCACCATAACCATCTTCATCTGAATGAGTCCCATCTTTATCGTTCTTACCATCTGCTTCATCCTTTCTGAATTCTTCAATTAGCTCCATCAGCTCATCAATGTAAGATGCAAAGGACTCATCATCTGTGGACCAGTCGCTTGACTCATCTTCTGATGGTTCAGGCTCCTCATCTTGATCCTCGGAGCATTCACTGTCGCAAAGGATGTAATCAGAAGCACTTTTCAAATCATCCCCTCTCTCTCTTTTCAACAACCACTTTTCAAATTTCTGTTTCTCTTTCTGGGATTCGAATAATGATTCTATCATTTCCTGTCTCTTCTTCTTCTTTGATTGAGCCTCAGCAGCCTTCATCATCTCAAATTTTCTGTCTGCTTCAAAACCCTGCTTCAGTTTATCAAGATGAGCCTGTACAGCAAAAACATCAACCTCATTCATCTTGCTAATCATCTCTAAACATAACCCTAATTGTTTCCTTCTTTTCTCCTCTTCGATTTCTTCTTCTGTCATCGCAGCTTTCCCTTTCTCTGCTTCTGAAAATTTCTTGCTGTTAGCCATTAAAACCCTAGGATGATCTAAGAGGACTAATTTATTTGGTTACTGTTGGTTTTACTCCTCTTGATATATATTCGTTGAGTTTAATCTCACCTGCAATTTAAGAGAGAGCTGTGCGAAAGGGGTGATGCTTAATTGGCATTGGGAATTGATTCCATGTGGCTTCTCAAACATGCACGATCATGCAATAGTCCAAGTTCAGACTCTACGACGGTCATGTTCACCAAGCACATCATTGCTGGCCTAGGCTATATTTAGAGTAACTCCTATATTTCCCTTTGTTTGATCACTACTACTAGTTCGGGTGAACATCACTAATCAATCCAACTCGTATCACCCCTTAGGATCACCTGAATAGCCTTAAGGTTATGTTACCCACTCTAGCTGAAAATGACCTCTGTTAATAAAACATATTACTATGATGGAAGTGGGACACCACTTAATGATAATCTTTTTAATTTTCATCTTTTTGATCGGGTACTTAAAGACAATCCAAGAATGCTAATACTCCCATCAAGGAAGCAAAACATGTCACTATATCATGTCACATCTTGGTAGAGCTCTTGCCACAAAATACTTCACAATTACTCGTAATATTGTCTTTAACAAAGTAACACGACATATTTCGTGATAAGTAGAATTCTTCGTCGAAACACAAAAACTATAGGTATTGTTCACATATTGCTTAATAACGTCTTTTGATATAAGTCGAATTTTTTGTCAAAACACTAAACCTAATGATATTTTGCTTCATAACGTCTTCTGATAAGTCGAAAATTCTTCGTCAAAGCAACACTAAACCAAATGATATCTTTCTTAGTTAATAACGCCTTCTGATAAGTCGGGTTCTTCATCAGAACACCAAAACTATAGGTATTGTTCATACTTTGCTTAATAACGTCTTGTGATAAGCAGGATTCCACGTCAAAACACTAAAACCTAATGATATTTTTTTAAATTATAACGTCTTGTGATAAGTCGGATTCTACGTCAAAACACTTAACCCAATCATATTTTGCTTACCAATCAACGTCTTGTGATAAGTCGAATTCTTCGTCGAAACACTAATCATATTGATATTTTTCTTGATAACGTCTACTGATAAGTCAAATTCTTCGTCAAAAGAAGCAAATCTATAAGTATTATTCGTACATTGCCTAAACACGTGTTTAGATAAGTCGGATTCTTCGTCAAAACCCTAAACCTAATGATATTTTTCTTAATAACGTCTTGTGATCTAAGTCGATCGGCTTCTACTTCAAAACACTAAACCTAATGATATTTTTCTTAATAGCGGTATAAGTCGATTTTGTTCATCAAAGCACCAAAGCCATATTATATATGAAGTCGATTTCTTTATTAACGTCTTGTGGTAAGTCGAATTTTACGTCAAAACACTAACCTAATTATATTTTGCTTAATGCATTCACTTCTTCGTATGCAAGTCGGATTTTGCCCGATAATAATTTGTCGTATCGAAGGTTGATAAGAAAAAAAAAACAAATACAAGAGTTTGAGTTAGCACAAAGAGTCCTCAATCCGTATGAGTATCCAAACGAATTTTTCACCGTCCATCAAAATTTCAGAATCATTATCTAGCGTCCATTCATTCCTGGTTCTGTACGAGTATCCAAACCAATTTTTCACCGTCCATCAAAATTTTCAAAATTTCAGAATCATTATGAAGCATCCATTCATTCCTGATTTCGTATGAGTATCCAACCAATTTTGTACCATCGAAATTGTGACCTACCTTAATACCTTTTATCTTGCCCCTTTCTACATGTATACTTTGTTCATTTCATATGTCTTGCGGTCATAAACTGTTACACGAACAATTCAAATTGCAGTACGTCTAATATGAGTATCCAACCAATTTTCTACCGTCGATATTGTGACCCACCTTTTATCTTGCCCCTTTCTACATGCATGCTTTGTTCATTTTACATGTCTTGCAGTCATAAACTGTTACACGAACAATTCAAATTCCAGTACGTCTAATATGAGACCCCGGTTGAATACTCATTGCATGCACCCCTATTAAAAACTGACACATAACCTAAAAAACTTCATTTAGATAGATACATGTACTTGTGTATAAGCAATTAGCCAATAACATTTATATACATTCAATTAGTAAAAATTTTTATTTTTTAGTATACCTCCATATGGAGTATTGATTAATAAACTCTATATATTAGCAATTTTGTATATTCCCAAGACTATTAATATATGGAGCTTTTACTGTATATACTGTACAAACAATTAGCATATCATGAACGAAGGTATCATGAAATCATACATGCATATCAAGTTCCATCAAATAAAAAAACAATTACTAAAAAAAAAAATTAACTATCAAAAAAAAAAAACTATTACTACTAAAATTTTAGCAGATCAGATAAACACAACTCAGTAATAATAAATAACTATAGTAAATTCGATAAATTTGATAAACATTAATCTTGATATTAATTATCTCTCCTAAAAAAGCTTAGGAAATACTTATTAGATTTGATTAGGTTACCTTATTAAACAAAAATGGAAATTCAAGCTTGAATTTTGGTTATAACAAAAGTTGACATGTGTCGCAACCCTATTGGGTTGGCACATTCGGCACACATAATTTGTGGCACAGACGATACGCACTGTGTGTAAATTAGAGATGTAGGGAAGTATATATTGATATTTTGGGAACAAATCACCAAATTTAAGGGAGATAACCACCCAATATTCTCTCTAATTATTTATTGGCTGGAAATCCAAAAATATGTATTTTTCTTAAAATTTAAAGATCAAAACCCCTAAAATTTCAACCAAAAACTTGTTTTGGCGGGATGAAAATCAAACGAAATTTCTCAGAGCGGTATAATTCCCGCCGCCTGATGTTTTGGCTCCATTTTGAAGTTAAGTTTTACTTTCTCCCCCATTCGATATTTAAAACTAGATTTATATTTTTCCTAAACCACACTACTAACTCATCTTCTTCACAGGGATTTATCTATTTTCTCCGGCTGGTTCTTAGACTGGTATTATTTCCTTAACCCATTCTCATGTTTTAAATCATGTTTTTGTTTTGATTTTTTTGACATGTAACTGATAATCAATGGTTTACTTCTTGACTATACCTACCGATAATATTCTAGATATTCACCTACGCCAGCATTTTAATTCATTGCAGAAAAAAAATTGAAATATTAAATAGCTTAAACTATTTCAAGTAGTTTAACACATGTATTGTATCGTGAACACTCCGTTAGAAGTTAATCAATTCCTTTGGTGAAAGATAAATAGCTCATATTCATTCCTTTGTTGCACCTACACAGCTTAGGTTATGGCAGAACATGAGGTTTTTCCTAATGGAGAGGATGGATATGGAGACAAATCCGGAGAAGAATTCGAAACTTTTGAATTTGTAGAACAAACTGGTAGTGTTAAAAAATCTTGTACTCTTTCATCTTCCTTCACTATTTATTCTAATATTTATGAGATTCCCACGGAAAACACAACAACACAAGTTTCATAAGCTGTACTTATATTTCAGAAACAAATGACGGCATAGAACAAGGAGAGCATATTCAAGAAGGAAGCCCTAAAAAAAAGAATCCGAGGGGAATAACCAAATTGATAAAGCTGCATAAGGATTTCGATCGACATAGTGACGGGGAGAAACATCAATTAAGCTTTGACGAGTATCAAAGGACCATAGGTGGTTTTAAACCAGAATTCAGCAGTTTCTTAGGCGACCTTGTCAGGAGAGAAGTTGGACTTCGAGTGTTAAAATGGAAGAATGTGAAACAGGAAACAAGGGATACAATGTGGGAAATGATACAGGCAAGCTTCTACTGATTTCTACAAGCAATGTTCTTTCCATCTTTATTCATCATTTCTGTTGTCTAAATGTTACTAACAAGCTATTAAATTTTACCTTAGAAATATTATGACATTGACGACTCTAGAAGGAAACAAACGATGACTCATCTCGGTGAGAGACTGCGAGAGTTCAGATGGCATCTGTACACAAATTACATAGCTCCCAATCCTCATAAGAAAGACCTGGCGAAAAAAGTTCCAACAAAATACCAATCATTAGTGGACAAAGAATCATGGGCCAATTTCGTGGAATATAGACAGTCAGAGGAATTCAAGGTTAGATAATACACATTGCTGTATTTTATCGTCGTTTTATTTTCTTTTATTTCCCTAGTCTAATATAGTTATGAAATTCTTTATATCTGCACTGCAAGCCTATATCTGCAAAGGCAAAAGAGTCAAAGGCGCAACTCAAGTTTCCACACCGGTTAGGACGAGGAGGATACACTAACTTGAGAGAAAAATTAGTAAGTCCACTGTCTAATTATATACCGCGCTGTAAATCTGTCCATGTCAGACATGGTCAATTGAATTTCGGTTTCATTTTCCATGCTAGTTGTACCTGCGTATAACCTGCCTCTTTCATATCATAATACTCATATTATACACTGTATTCTAATGTTGCCATAAATAAGAAGCTTTGGAAAATAATGTATGTTTTACTTTCGGGTATCATTATCCGTGTATTCGGTACACCCTTACGTTTGTTTCAAGTACTAGATCAAAGACAAAGTGATTTCCAACAATGTACTTCCCGATCGCCATATTATGTGGACAAAGGCGCGCGAGGTAGGTGGAAAAATCCCTGAAAAGGAGAAAGAGCTGAAGGAGGTAGCGGATAGAATTGTAAGTAAAACGAAACTTCCAACTGCTCATGTTTTTCACTAAAGTAACACGTGATATTTAAGTCAGAGTATAACACACATTTTGACTCAATATTGTGCACAGGCCGAGTTGCATAAGAATATTCGAGAGGGAGTTGCAAAGGTTGGTCCGAGAGAGGATCCCCTGACAATTGTTTTGGGCAATGAACATGGTGGGCGTGTCAGAGGGCTCGGCTCCGGAGTCACTCAAGGAAATTACTGGAGGGACTCCAAGCGACCAAGGAAATCCTTGAAAGATAGTACCAATAAACTGAAGCTGCAGCTGCAGCTGAAATCGAAGGATCAAGAAGTGGGGCAAATGAAAACAGTGATGCAGGAAGCAGCATCAGCACTTCTTGCTCAAGGAATAGAACTACCCGAGGCTTTGGCTAATATACTGGAAAATTCTGTAACAAAGGTAAGAGTATCTTCACTGACTAGACAGTGTTTAAGAGACTGGATTTACTTTTTTATTAGATTTGTGCACAGTATCTAATGTTTGGCAACAATGTTCAACTTCAACACTTCAGGATAATACTGAAAGTCTCCCGTCCTCTTCACAAGAAAATCAACGACTGAGCAATCTTTCTGATCAATCTAATACCGGGGAGCATTCAAATCCATATGCTGAGAAGACAGTAGCAGACGGGAAGCCTTCCAAAAAGACTGGGAAACATATACAAAAATGAAAACACGAAGAAGCCGTGAATCTGCTGGACCAGACCAGAGCCGTGAATCACCAGAAAGAGTTAATATATGTCCTCTTTTGCAGTCTTTTTAATGTAATGTATATTGTTTTGTAGTTCTCTTCTGATTTTCATGTGCCATGTATCTATGCAGGGTAGAAGTTGCGACCTTTTGTCTTATGAAAATGAAATTGTTGCTAGAGGTATGGCCTTCGTCTCACAGGTTCACGAGCATATTGTACGTTGTGGTCACCGCGTGAGGAAAATAAGTTGCTACAAAGTACGGGTTAAGGAAGTACTACAGAGAGATTGCAAATTACCCATACCCGATGATGAGGTCAAGATATTAGTTAGTGGCTGTTTCATTTTATGGCCCAAATTTCTAATCACTTTCAATTCAGAGGTTGGTTGCCTGGCTTATTCTCTTTATTAACTGAAAAAAAAGATACATGGTCAAATAATACGTATTACTCTATTGCTGCAGGTACCTCGGCCAACTTCTGGGAAAAAACAAAAGAAACCAAAAGCACAGGATCCATCCTTCGAAAAGGGATCTCAGAGAAAGGAGACTCGATCTGGGAAACACGAGATAGTGAAGGTACAAGAACAACAGTACCAAGAAACGGATCGTATGCGTGTTTTTTTTTTAAGTCAATCAAATATATATTATTTAAGAGGTTTCTCTTTATGCGATTGTCGTGTGCCATCTATTTCTGTAGGGTGTAAAATGCAACTTATGGGCAGAATCTAGGGCAAAAGTCCTGGCTAGGGGAACAGCTTTCCCGTTTAAGACAATGCAGACCTTATATGGATCAGATCAAAAGGTTATCTGCCGCCAAGTTCTGATTGAAGAAGTATTATTTCCAAACTACTGTTTACCCATACGAACTGGAGGTCGTGAAAGATTAGAGCAGGCTCATGGAAGAATGATTGCTTGGCCAGCAGATGAGATTTATTATTTGGTGAGTATGTTTTTACATAATTTACTGTTTTTGTATTTGTAAAGAGGATATTTAGAAACAATATGCTATCAACAGTATGAGTCATGTATGATAGTGAAGATCACGGATTGTCAGTTTGGTTATGAGTTAATTCTGCAGTGTGCAGTATCTTATTTACTTGTTACATTGTTGGATAAATGAGTTGATCACTGTCTTATCATGTCCAATGAATTCACAGGATGTGGAGGAAACAGAAGTCTATGACAACAGTCACGCAAAACAAATTACTGAGAAGCAAACAAAAGATGCTACTCTTGAAGGGAAGATAGTACCAGAGGAACTACAGAATGTGAAAGTTATCAATAGCGAGCGCAGGGTATACGCAACTCCATATGGGATACCGAAGAATACAAGAAACTTTGCTAAGATGCTATCACCAAATGATCAGCCAGATTTGGAGAATGCACGGAAAAAGCTAAAAAAATAATGTTTTAGACAATTTTTTTCTTTCTGGTAGCATGTGTTTTAGACGATATAGTTTATTTGTACAAGTTCGTGCTTGCTTTTTCACCGACTGCTTTTGGAAACTACGGTATCCAGTATGGCTCAAAGTTCAGTATTCAGAAATGCTTTTTCACCCTTATTCAGATTAATCCAAAAATAGCGACCTACCTTTTTATCTTGCTCCTAGCTACAAACAATAAATTCAAAATTCCAATGGATCCTCCTAATTACTTGCCAATATCCGGTGAAAATATCCGGTGAAAATTGTTGAATATAGGGTATTATATATCGATATTTTGGGAAAATAATTCCCCAAATTTAATGGAGATAACCACCCAATAATCTCTCTGATTTATTATTGGCTGTAAATTTAAAAACCAGGGAAACTAACCATGTTGGTTACACGAAATCTAGAAACTTTCTCGTTACAATTCTTAAGATAAAAAAGGCAACCCCACATAATTTCAGCCAAATTTTTTGGCGGTATGAAAATCAAACAAAAATTCTCAGAGCGGGATGATTCCCGCCTGGTGTTTTGGCTCCATTTTAAAGTTATGTTTTACTTTAAAACCCGATTTATCTTTTCGGAAACAACAAATCTGCTCTCAACTCATCTTCACAGGGATTCATCACTTTTCTCTGGCCGGATCTTACACTGGTATTATTATCTCTTTAACCCTTTCTCGATTCAGTACAAGTCATGTTTTATAGTATCATGTTGCAGTATATATACATGTTGGTTTTAATATTAGTTTGAAGGAAAAAATCAGTTTGTTTTTTCTTTTTCTTGACAAGTAACTGATAATCATATGCTGTTTTTCAATCCGGGTTGTTGTGTCAAAATGCTGCTCTAGGGTTAAGTTGTATGAATCATGGTCTTTTACATATGTTCTGATGAAGTACTGAGTATCTAGAAAGGCAGGACCAATGCTAATTAACTAGGGCGCGTATGGTATTAGTTCTTCTACACGTTCCCGAATGAATACAAGTGATGCTAGTATATACTATATAGGTTTCAGACATGCTATTCATATTTCATTTTCATATAAACCTGTTACATCCAAAATTTGTTTTTTAATTGTTGCAAGAATTTCAGCAAATATATTTTTTTGCTGTGATTGCTCGGTTAAAACTTAATCAAACATAAGCTCATATTTTAACCCTTTGTTGTACGTGCACAGTTTAGGTTATGGCAGAAGAGGACTTTTCCGACACTGTGCTTGTCGAGGAAGAAGAACACTCGGAGGACTTTTTCGACTATATGCTTGTTGAGCACGAAGAACACTCGGATGACAATGAGAAACATGTACTAAGCTGCTATGAGATTAAAAGAACCTCAAGTGGTTGTAGACCAGAATTCAATAGGTTCCTGGGCAACCTGGTCAGGAGAGAAGTTGGAGTTCGAGTACAATACTGGAAGCATGTTCCCCAGGAGGCAAAGGATAGCATGTGGGACAAGATACATGCAAGCAACTACTGATTCATACAACCAAATTTATCTTTCTTGCCATCTTTATTCATCATGTATGTTTTGTACTTATATCTCACATGCCATTTTTAATATTACCGTAGAAGTGTTATGACATCGATGAGTCCAGAAGGGAAGAAACGATGAAGCAACTCGCCGAAAAGCTGTGAGATTTCAGAAGGGAATTAGCCGACAAGTATATAGTTCCCAATCTGCATAAGAAGAACCTGACACGAACAGTTCCCAAAAAATACAAAACCATAGTGGACAGAGAATCATGGGCCAAGTTTGTGGAATATCGACTGTCAGATGAATTCAAGGTTAGATAACTACATTGCTGTGTTTTCATCCTTGCGTGTGTTTTTCATCCTTAAATCGAACTCAAGGAAGTAGTGGCAAGCGAAACTTCTCACTGCTCATGTTTTTGGTTTAAAATAAATGCGTGATATTAAAGTCGGAATATAACACATGTTTTACCTTGAAATTGTGCATAGGGTGAGACGCGTCGCGTGCGACCTAGGAGGGAGTTGAAAAGTTTGGTCCCAGACAAGACCTTTGTGTCAGGCAAAGAAAAAGATTGTCGTGTCAGAGGGATCGACTCCAGAGTCACTCAAGGCATTTACTCATATATGGAGACACTATGCAAAGAGCTAAAGAAATTGTCTTTTAGATGATTTTTTTTTCCGGTAGTACATGTTTTAGACAATATATGGTATGTATTACTTTCTTTTACAAACTCTTAGACCCGAGTTAAGCCAATGGAATCCAATGTGGCTTAATACCGACTAATAAGTATCAATAGTTAATACTTGCTTTATCACCAAAATGCATTCATTATGGCACAGTTCTAATCTTAACATTCTGACCCGGAAAATAGTTAGAATGTCTCTCTATTTGTGGAAGAATAAGTTGCTGACCAGTAGAGGGGTTTATGATATAAATTGGATCTCGTACTTGGTCATGCAAAACATATAGACACACCAATCCGTTGCAAGACCCGACCATTTGGAAAGTATGTTTATGGACTCCACTGTTTGGGTCAATCTCTGGGGCAGTGATTATGCTGAACTCATTCTCCGAAAAATGTTCGGTAGAACATTTGCGTAATATCCCCGTTCTCAAATGTAACATTTTGGCCTCCGTTTGGCACCGCACTGAACAGGAGACCAATCCTTTCTTTTTTAGCAATTCGTTCCATTTTGTGCATACCAGTTTGCTCTTTAAAATACTCTGTGTAGTTGGAAGGCAAGCGAATATCTCGGTAACCAATTGTGTGGGCAAATAATCCATTTTTTGGCGTTGCTGGTGAATGGTGATAAGTTTTTTTCTTCTAATTGATAGGAGTAAAAGACTGGTGAAACGTATAACCCAATGCTGGTGATGGTGGAAGTCCTATATAGATTTGGCAAACATGTGAGGCTGCCGGTTGGGAATACGCGTTTGCCATTTAATTAAGGATCATTGGAACGTCACAACAGTTGAGAAGAAATGGACCGAAACGTGTGTTAGACTTCAAGTCCCTTGCTATTCCAAAGCTTGGTACGCATATGACGCCGCCGGTTGGGAATATAACCGTTGTTAGTTAAGGATCATTGGCAACTACTTGGGCTTGCATGTTTTCTGATTTTCGGCCCAGCATGTATGTCACATTGGCATTCGCCTTCATGACTATTGGGCCTTGACGATGTGTCCATTTCACATGTCTTGCAGTTACGAACCAAAAATTCAAAATTCCTATGATCCTCCTTAGTCCTTACTCCTAATTTCTTGCTAAAAATATATTTCCGTATTTCGGAAACTAATTTCCGAGATTTAATGAAGATACCAACCAATATGCTTCCAGAGAGTCTAAAATTTTCTGGAAACTTACCATGTTAGTTACACGAAATCTAGAATTATTCTCTTAACAATTTTGAAGATCAAACCCCCCAAAATTTCCACCAAAAACTTTTTTGGCGGGATGAAAATCAGACGAAAATTCTCAGAGCGGGATTATTCCCTCCTGTTATTTTGGCTCCAATTTGAAGTTAAATTTTATTTTCTCCTCCATTCGGTTATTAGAACTACATTTATCTTTTTATTTTTTCTGGAGGGGCAGATTTATTGTTTCCTTAAAACCATAAGTCTACTACTAACTCATCTTCTTCACTGCGATTCATCTCTTTCTCCGGCTGGTTCTTACACTGGTATTATCTCTTTAAACCATTCTCGATTCAATTCAAGTCATGTTTCATATCATGTTGATTTTAATATTTTTTGAAGATGAATCTGTTTTATTTTTCTTTCTTTTTTGTTTTGACAAGTAACTGATAATCATAGGTTGTCTTCAATCCGTGTTGTTCTTGGGTTAACATATATGCATCAATGATTCAATGGGTTTTATATATGTTTTGATGAAGTACTGAGTATCTTTGTTTTATGGATACCGTAGAAATTAGAACAGATGTTAGTTTTCAAGGGTTGTTTTACTAGTTTAATCATGGTTGTTTTCAACCTGGGTTTATTTTGTTATATTTTTTTTTCTTAATGCCATTTAGGTGTGTTCGTTTTAGCCTTGAGGTACATGCATCGTGAACAGTTTGTTTTTGTGTTCTTTTAGTGTGTTTCTTAGAATGGAAAATAGGAACATGTTGCTTTTGCTGTTAGGTTTAGCTAATGTTTTTCCAATATAAGCCTACCTGTGTTGTACATGTGGTGCTTTCGCTGTTAGGTTTAGTTACTATTTGGTTGAATTATCCATTTCGTTGTTACCATGGCTTACTTCTCGACATACCTACCAATACTATTCTAGATATTCACCTAAGCCAGCATTTTAATTCATTGCACAAAAGAAATTGAAAGATAAATAGCATATACTATTTGAAGTAGTTCAACACATGTATTGTTTTGTGAACTCTCTGTTAGAAGTTAATGAATATAAGCTCGTATTCATTCCTTCGTTGTACGTACACAGTTTAGGTTATGGCAGAATACGAGAGTGATGCGTCAAAGTCGCATGGTCACGAAGGGGATGCTGAAAGTGAGTCTGAGTCACCTAGTGAAGCAAAACAAAGAAATGATAGTGATGAAACCACAGAATCTGAAGGAGAGGATACGCCTACTGAAGAGGAACTCGTGGTAGAAGAATTCGAAACTTTTGAAACTCTAGAGGATCTTGAAGAAGTAAAGCCTGCAATAAAGAGATCTAGGGGAATGACCGGATTGTTTAAGCTGCATCAAAGTTTTGATCTATATAGTGATGAGGAGCCACATCAGTTAAGCTTTGATGAGCATCAAAGAACCATAGGTGGTTATAGACCAGAATACAGCAGTTTCCTAGGCGACGTAGTCAGGAGACATGTTGGACTTCGTGAGTTAGAGTGGAAGAAAGTGAAACAGGAGACAAAAGATGAAATGTGGGATAAAATAAAGGCAAGCATCTACTCCTTTCTACCACAAATGTTTGACATCTTTATTCATCATTTCTGTTGTCTAAATGTTACTAACATGTCATTAAATGAAACCTTAGAAATACTATGACGTCGACGACTCCAGAAAGGGAAGAACGATGACTCATCTCGGTGAGCGACTCCGGGATTTCAGAAGGAAGTTGGCTGATAAATATATAGTTCCCTTTATGGATACGGAGCCGTTGGAGAACCTGGCGAAAAGAGTTCCCAAAAAATACAAAGAAATAGTGGACAAAGAATCATGGGCCAAGTTCGTGGAATATCGACTGTCCGAGGAATTCAAGGTTAGATAACTACACATTGCTGTATTTTTATCGTCGTTTTATATTGTGTTATTTTTCTAGTCTAATATACTGATGAGGTCTTTTATCTGCACTGCAAGCCTAAATCTGAGAAGGCAAAAAAGTCCAAGTCGCACTCCAAGTTTCCACACCGGTTAGGACGAGGAGGATACATTTACCTGAGAGAAAAATTGGTAAGTCCACTGTCTAGATTTACACCACAAAACCGGGCATGTCAGACACTGGTCAATTTATTTTCGGTTTCATTTTCCATGCTAGTTGTGTCTCATATATGCATGCAACCTGCCTCTTTCATATCATAATACTCATACTATACACTGTATTCTACTGTTGACACAAAAAAAGAAGCTTTGGAAAATAATGTATGTTTTACTGTCGGTATCATTATCCGTGTTTTCGGGTACACCCTTACGTTTCTTTCAAGTACTAGATCAAAGACAAAGTTATTACCAGCGATAAACATCCCGATCGCCATTATATGTGGATAAAGGCGCGCGAGGTAGGTGGAAAAATCCCAGAAGATGACTTTGAACTCGAGGAGGTAGCGGCCAAAATTGTAAGTAAAACAAAACTTCCAACTGCTCGTGTTTTTCACTAAAGTATACGCGCGATGTTTACACTTTTTTTTTTAACACTCGGCACTGTGCATAGTCTGCGGCGCAAAAGAATGTCGAAGAGGGAGTTGAAAAGGTTGGTCCGAGAAAGGATATCCTGACAATTGCTTTGGGCGAAGAAAAAGGCACGCGTGTCAGAGGGATTGGCTCCGGAGTCACTAAAGGGAGATACTGGGGGGATTCCAAGCGACCAAGGAAATCCTCGAAAGAGAAGGATCAACTGAAGCTGCAGCTGAAAGAGAAGGATCAAGAAGTAGTGGTGATGAAAACAGTGATGCAGGAGGCAGCAGAAGCGTTTCTTTCCCAAGGAATTGCCTTACCCGAGTCTTTGTCTAATTTACTGAAAGATTCTAGAACAAAGGTAAGAGTATCTTCATTGACTAGACAGTGTTTTTATGAGACTGGATTTACTTTTTTATTAGATTGGCGCACAGTATCTAATGTTCGTCATCAATGTTCAACTTCGACACTTCAGGATACGACTCTATGTGTCCTGAACTCTTCCGAAGGAATTTCTGTAGAGAGCAATCCTCCCGGTCGATCTAATACTGGGGAGGTTTCAAATCCACTTCCTGACAAGACAGTGGCAGCTGGGAAATCTTTCAACGAGAGTTTGAAACGTACACACGAAAAGAAAAAAGGAGGAAGCTCAGAATCTGCTGGACCAAAGCAGGGAAATTTCGCTAAGTCCTTAGCGTCTCAATTGCCTACTCCAGGAGCAGTTAATACATGTTTCTTTTCCAATCCTTTAAAATCTATATTGTTTTGGTGTTTTCTATTATGTTGTTCATATGCCATGCATACCTGCAGGGTACGCCGTGCAACCTATATTCTGAAGGAAATACAAAAATTGTTGCTAGAGGTGAGGCTTTCCTCACACAGGAAAGTGAGCAAACTGTTCAGGATGGTGGGGGAATGGCGCAGAAGATTAATTGCTATTTAGTGCAGGTTAATGAAGTGTTAGATGATGAACTCAGTTTACCCATACCCGATAACGGTTGTGATAATCTGGGAGAAGCGAAGGGCGCTTTCATCGACTGGCCAAAAGCTCAAATAATCATCAGAACTAATGTTAGTTGCTTGCCTTGTTTGTCGTGGATTTCTATTTTTTATCTGTCTTCACATGACCAATGGATTCCAGTTAGGTTCGGGAATATATCTTGCAAGAATATTACATACTATGTATTACTGTATGGCTTGTTTGTCGCGGATTTCTTTTGTTATCTGTCTTCACATGACCAATGGATTCCAGTTAGGTTCGGGAGTATATCTTGCAAGAATATTACATACTATGTATTACTGTATTGATGCAGACAACTAAATCAAGATCTGAGAAGAAGAGAAAGAAATCTCAACCTGAGCAAAACATGAAGAGAAAGGAGTCTCAATATGGGCAGCACTGGGAGATGGTGAAGGCACATGAACAACGGCCGGGTTCTCAGATAACGGAGTCTCAACCAAGGAAAAACAAGGACAAACCAGAGGCACAGGATCAACAGTTGGGTTCTGGGAGAAAGGAGTCTCAATCTGGGAAGCACAATGAGTTAGTGAAGGCACATGAACAACGACCGGGTTCTCAGACAACGGAGTCTCAATCAATGAAACACAAGGACAAACCAGAGCCACGGGATCAACAGTTGGGTTCTGGGAGAAAGGAGTCTCAGTCTGGGCAGCACAAAGAGACAACAAAGGCACAGGATCAACTGTTGGTTTCTCAGGGAATGGAGTTAAAGAAAAACAAGGAGAAAGCAATGGTACAATATCAAAAATCGGGTTCTCAGACTAGTGAATCTCAATCCGCGAAACATATAGGGGTAAGTTTTTTTTTCTATATATACAGTCACTTGAGTATATTACTGTTGATGTTCATATGGCGTACATTTCTGCAGGGTATAAAATGCAATGTCCATTCAGGAGAGTCGGGTACTGGGGCAATCCTCGTTGCTAGAGGTAGAGCATTTAGAACAATGGGAAAAACTACATTACGTGCCAACGGTGACGAAGTTCCTTGCCACAATGTCGTCATTGAAGAAATTTTAATGCCTACTTACGTTTTACCGGTGCGAAATGGAAGTATTGAAATTTTAGAGGATGCTCTTGGAAAAACCATTGCTTGTCCAATGAGGCATGTCTCTATGGATGTAAGTTGCTATGGAACATGATTTTTACGTAAATTAGTTTTTTTTATTTTAGAATCTTGAATGTTACGCTGCATATGCTGGTACAGATCAGCAGGAATGAGAAGCAATCATCCCATGTTAAAACGCCTGAAGAGTCGTCAGCCAAAGTTGTAACGGCAGTGAATGGTGGAGTTTCTGGGACGCAACTCATGTCTTCGACGGAGTTAGTACTGGAAGACTCGCAAGTAGTGGAGGAACCAAAAGCTAATCAACATGAAGTCAGTCAAACAGCAGGTAATAAACCGTCAAGGGAGAGAACACAACATAACACTATACCGAATTTGAAAAGCGATTTCTAAGCCTAGGGCTCGCAGGGTATATCTAACTCCAGACGGCAAACCAAAGAATACGAGGAACGTCGCTAGGGCGCTATCACAAGCAACTGCTGAACAACATTTGGAGTCTCCATCCAAAAAACTAAAGAAATAATGTTTTTAGATGACAAATGCATGGTCTGTAATATTTTCTTTTGCAAACTCCTAGAGCCGAGTTAAACAAACAATAATTATTAATAAGATGAATTTCCAGATTATGAATATTCCCCTGGATGACCCGTCCGGGTCGGCTGGTGTCGGTAAATAACCATTCTTATCACCCGACCCGGGAGCTGGCAAAAAACCGTTTACCCAGTCACGTGGATGGTTACAGAGGTATCACATATATAAATAGCATTCTCTAGTTTTTTGCATTGGTTGGCATGTCAGTATCCTTGTAGTGTGGTGTGCGGGAGTTGGAGGTAGCTCCATAGGCGCTCCGAAGTATCTAATGTGTTTAGAGAAACACACTTCAGTGGTGGATTTTGTGGAGTTGAAAGTGAAAACCAACTTCTAGCGATGCTTGGAGTTGCTTGAAATCTTCCAATGCTTGTCTGAAGAACCTTGATCAAATTATAACTTCTGTCCTGTGTGAGACGGCCTTCTGCATTAACACACTACGATGGACACGGATCAAGTGATTCAGGATAACACGACCAAGTTGAACTGTCAAACTCCGATGGACCGTTTGACAGCTCTTTCCCCCTAAAACTCTCGCATTTCACAAACCTCTATGATGGCTCCCTTTTGCGACTTTCAGCAACTACTTGGGCTTGCATGATTCTGGCCCAATATGTTTGACATGTTCGCCTTCATGAGTATTGGGCCCTCTCTGTGTGTCTCTGCATTTCATATATCTTGCAGTTTTTTTCTTTTTTTTTTTGGTGTCTTGCGGTTACAAACCAAAAATTCAAAATTCCTATGGATCCTCCTAATTTGTTGCCCAAATTTAGTGAAAATTGTTAGAAATATTAGGGAAGTGTATATCAATATGCTGGGAAACAAATTCCCCAAATTTAATGGAGATAACCACCCAATATTCTCTCTAAATTATTTGCGGAAACTAACCATATTGGTTACACGAGATCTTGAAACTTTCTCGGAAGATCAAAATCACCCCAAATTTTAATCCAATTTTTTTTTTGGCGGTATGAAAATCAAACGAAAATTCTGAGAGCGGGATGATTCCCGCCCTGTTTTGGCTCCATTTTAAAGTTAAGTTTTACTTTATTCTCCATTCGGTTATTAAAACTAGATTTATCTTTTTCTCAAACCATAAGTCTACTCCTAACTCGTTTTCTTCACAGGGATTCATCTCTTCTCTGGCTGGTTCTTATACTGGTAATCTCTTTATCTCATTTTGTATTATGCATGCTGTTGCTTTTAATATCTTTTGAAGGAAAGAACCCGTTTATTTTTTTTATTTTTATTTTTTTTGCTTTGAAGAGATCTGATAATCATAGGCTGTTTTCAATAAGGGTTGGTGTATCAAAATGATGTTCTAGGGTTAAGTGTCTAGAAAGGCAGGACCGATGGGAATAGGGCATATGGTATTGTTTCTGCAACCTATTCACGATTGAATACAAACGATGTTACTATATCTTTGTGTGTGTGTGTGTGTAAGTGTGTGTGTTTTTTAGTTTTCTTTTATGCAAATTTTTTTTTGATAGATTAAACTGAAAAGGATATACTGTTCATCTCATTTGAAAGTTGTATTTTTCTTATTGTCTCAGTAACATTAGGCTTCATCTGACACATGTGCATCTCTGCTTCCAGATTTCCCATAATGCACTAAAAATCTTTAGACTCCATTCTTCAACATATATTGCCATAGAAGCTTTGTTTTTTTGATACCATATAATCAGATGTTAGTATTCAAGAGTTGTTTCACTTGTTTAGTCATGGATTGCTGTCAACCTGGGTTTACTTTTTATTCTTTTTTCTTGTTTCGCCGGTTAGTAAGTCCACTGTCTTATTATACACCGCTCTATATATCTGGCATCGTCAACCCTGGCTGGTCAATTGATCCTCGGGTTTATTTTCCATGCTAAGCCGTCTGCAAGTAATGGAGAGTTGTGTCTCATATATGCAGTCCCAATGGGTTTTGTACTCTTACCTAATAACTTGGGAACTTTAGTAGATTCGGGGGATAATTCTACGCAGATAAATTGCAAAATAACGATGGATAAATTTGTTGGTGTTTAACCTTAGTCTTAGTTTACTCGACATTTTCTCTTGTTACCGGGATGATCAAAGGGATGTAGGACCTT
This sequence comes from Papaver nudicaule, assembly GCA_023529015.1. Classification (NCBI taxonomy): domain Eukaryota; kingdom Viridiplantae; phylum Streptophyta; class Magnoliopsida; order Ranunculales; family Papaveraceae; genus Papaver; species Papaver nudicaule. The sequence goes on along the minus strand of JAJJMA010159541.1, from coordinate 1,728 downwards.
CATCCACATGGTCGCTCCTACGTATCGTTATCTGTATTTCCGTACATCCTTACATGTTTTTCATAATTACTAGATCAAAGTGAAACCATTTCAGGATCAAGAAGTTGGGGAAATGGAAGTAGCGGTGCAGGCAGGATTAATGGCTGATATACTGACTGAAGTAATTACTTGCCTGAGGGCTGTGGTTACTGTACTGCATAATACTGCAAGTCTCCCATCCTTCTCACAAGGATCTCCAGATCAGAGCAACAGTTCCGATCGATGCAATACTGGGGAGCGTTTAAATCCACATCTCGAGAGGACAATACCAGTAAGAAAATCATTCAAGAAAACTGGGGAACGTACACAAATAAAGAAAACAGGAAGATCTTTTGTACCAGATCAGGGATTTGAGAGTGGCATATTTGGAAGAGTTAATATATGTTCTCTTTTCCAGTCATTTTAATCTTTTTTTGTTTTGGTATTTTCTCTTATGTTATTCATATGCCATGTATATCTGCAGGGTATACCATGCAGCCTTTATTCTGAAGAAAAGGAAAAAATTGTTGCTAGAGGTGTGGCTTATATCGAAAGGGAAACTGTGCAAACTGTTCAGGTTCGTGGGGGAAAAGAGCGGAAGATTGTTTGCAATTTAGTGCAGGTTGATGAAGTGTTAGAGGAGAAACTCAGTTTACCCATAGCCGATATGGGTTGTGATAATCTGGGAGAAGCGACTGGCGCTTTCGTCGACTGGCCAAAATCTCATATAATCTTCAGTACCAAGGTTAGTTGCTTGGCTCGTTTGTCGAGGGAAAATAATTTTTATTTGTGTTTTCACTTGAGTCATGACTGATGGATTCCATTTTGGTTCCGGAATATATGTTGCATGAAAATTACTTACCGCGTACTACTATATTGATGCAAAGGTATCTCAGAGAAAAGAATTTGAATCCGGGCAAATCAAGGAGATAAAAAGAGCAAATGTTCTACCAACTGGAAGGGGATCTCAGAGAAAGGAGTCTCAATCTGGGCAGAGCAAGGAGACAACAAAGACACAAGGTTCACAGTTGGAATCTCAGAGTACTGAATCTCAATCCGCGCCAAATATGGGGGTAAGTTTTTTTTTTTTTTTTTTTTGTACAGTTACTTGAATAAATATTGTTGATGTTCCTATATATTGCACATATTTCCGCAGGGTGTAAAATGCAAGATCTGGTCAGGAGTGTCAGGTTCCAATCCAAATGTTGTTGCTCGAGGTAGAGCATTCAAATTACTGAGAAAAAAGGTGTTACCTGCAACAAATGAAGATGTTGATTGCCACAGAGTCCTCATTGATGAAGTATTAATGCCTACCTACCGTTTACCCGTACGGACTGGAAGTATTAAAATATTAGAGAAGGCACTTGGAAAAGCCATTGCTTGGCCAAGAGAGTGGGTCTCTTTGGATGTAATGCCTGAGACACAAACAACTGAAGTTTCTCTGATGAGACCAGGAGCCGATAATATCTTGTCTTCGACGCAGGAATTACTGAATGAGTCACAGGATGTGGAGCAATCAAAAGCCTGTCGCGCCTGTTGTTTTAGGTGTAAAACACTAAAGAGAATTTTGAGGGTAAAGTGTGAAGTGTGATGATGTAATAAAAGATGATAATGAATTCGAGAGGTCAAGATCGAACAAGACTCGCCTAAACCAAGAAATGGCCGTTCGAGTATTGCTTCAGTTACAAGAAGAGGATTTTAGGGTTGGTT